>ML253762.1:0-41340 GCA_005239495.1 Nicotiana undulata | reverse complement strand
TTTAAAAAGATTATGTGTATATATGTATCATGCATTTCATGTTACTGTCTCTTAGAAGCACTCAGATGCTACAGGTTGTATCTCCTACATCTCTCTTTATATTATTGTTCTTATTTATGTTTTCCTGCCTTACATACTCAGTAATTTATTCGTACTGACGTCCTTTTTATTTGTGGACGTTGTATGTCGTGCTGCAAGTTCTAATAGACAGGTAGACGCAGCTCCCCCACCACAGTAGGCTTTCCTGTTCAGCGGTTATAGGCGAGATCCCTTCTCCGGACTTGCCGTGGTCTTGGTATGAATTTTGTTATAGATGTTATGGGTATGTCGGGCCCATGTTCCGCCTATGTTGCATTACTTATGCTCCTTTAGAGGCTCATAGACAGGTGTCGACTCATGTATAGTTTGGTATGCCTTGTTGGCTAATATTTGTTGTATAGTCTTTCATGGCAGCGTTGTAGCTCGTACCTTTTATGTAGTTTCTTAGCAATCTTGTCATACCAAGTGATGTATGTTCATGATCCATATCTACCATATTATTGATCTCGTTATCCCTTAAAGATAATAAAGAAGATTAGATAAAATGTACGTTGGTGCTCGGCAAATATGGCCCGGGTGCTAGTCATGATCCTCCAGTTTGGGTCGTGACACCAGATCTGGTGCGACCGCACCTGCGGAGGCCTAGTCGCAGTTGCGAGACCGCTTCTGCGGTCCTTGCCTTGCAGGTGCGGACCCAGGTGAGGCTGCCTAATTTCTGCAGGTGCGGATCAAAATCTGCAGAAGCGGAGCCGCAGGTGTGGACTCCGTAACAAGTGCGAGCCCAGCCATCCCTTCCCCAGTCCTGCATATGCGAGACCGCAGGTGCGAAAAACCTGTAGGCAATGAGGTTCTTTAAAACACGGGATTTAGCCATTTTCACCATTCTTTTCCACCATTGACGAAATTGAGAGCTTGCAAAAGAGGCAAACGACCTAGCTACTGTAAGGTAAGTAATTCCTACTATAATCTAGCTTAAATACTTGAATTCTAGGATAGATTAACATCCTAAATTAGTATAAATCAAGGGTTAGAGTAAAAACCTAGGGCTTTATGAAATTGAGAGAATTCCCAACTAATTAGTTAGGAAATCATGCAAAAACTATATATTATTGATCCTTAGGCTATGGGTGAGTGTTTCCTTCAAAAATTTCCGGAATCCGAGCATGTGGGCCCGAGGGTGTATTTTGAGATTTTTCAAAGTAGGATGAAATAGTGATTTAAATAGGAGGATTCCGTACTTTATTTGGCTAGTTTCGAGTCCTTGGGCGACGAGTTTGGAGTTTCGGTTGCATTCTTGACCCGGAAAGTAGGCTCGGCACGAGATGAGTCTCCTTTTTAACCTTGTAAGAGGGAATTGTCCCCATATGTAAATATAAATGATTGCATGTCCTTAATTGCGGGGGGCTACGCACGAGGTGACGAGAGTCCGTGCGTAGCTTCTATTATGTTATATCAGGTAGTTTTAGGATTCACAAGCATGCTTTATGTGTCGTATTGATAATCTTAAATGTTAATTTATACTGCATAATATCCTTGAACTATTGGACGCATATTTAGGAGGTTACATTATGAAATTATTATCATTGAATCATTTCCTGTAAGTATATCTTTTACTGAATCACTGATATGTTGTTAATTATGTGTGTATACGGGTACCCGCGTCGCACGTATGATTCGCGAGCGGGGTAGCCCTACTATTATGTCAACCGCGTCGCATGTTCGATTCGCGAGCGGTATAATAGATGCATCTATGATTCGAGCCGTTTGACCCTTCGGCAGTGCACATTTATTTTCGCGTCGTATCAGCCGTACGTTCACGGCATGTCATGTGTTTGTAAATTGTCTGGGTGTTGTGTGAATGTGCGTTTGTAGAATATCATGAAAAGGAAACAAGGTAATTTATATGCTAGGGATATTGACACGTAAAGATAGTTGTAAATGTTATTTGGTGCTCCTGCCTTCTTTATTTTCCATGACTGCTATTCCTGCTTAGCCTTACATTTAAACTATATTATCTAGACCCTAGTAAGTATCACGTCGACTTCTCGTCACTACTTCTTCGAGATTAGACGGGATACTCACTGGGTACATATTGTTTATGTACTCATGCTACACTTCTGTACTTAATTGTACAGGTCCTGAGGCAGGTGCATCTGGGTATCAGTCCGTAGCTCGTCCCTGACTTATATCTGGTTTAGACTTCTCGGTGAGCTGCTTTCCCTGACGACTTCCAGCAGCGGCTTGGAGTTTTCTTTCGTTTATTATGTCTGCTTACTTTTCCTCAGATAGTAGGGCAGATTGTATTCTTTTGGATTTTCATTTCTACTAGATGCCTGTAAACTTGTGACACTAGTTTCTGGCACACACGTAGTAGACATTATATTTTTGAGTTGTAAATATAAATTTTGACTTTATGGCTATTCCTGTTTAAAAATGGCCTAAGTTGTTGGTTTCTCTTAATGGCTCGAATTTGGACTTAGTAAGTGACGGAAAATGCTTTTGGTAAATTAAACGAAACTCACTAATAATCAATGTTGGCTTGCCTGACACGGTGTTGGGCGCCATCGCGACCTCATTTAGGATTTGGGTCGTGACACAGTCTTTCTCGTAAGCCTCCACATTTGGATCGGCCTGAAAGTGTATTAATATAAAGGGATTTTTTTCATTCCTATACACTATTTGAAACTTTATTACTCTTAAGGTCCATGTTTAATTAATTACCCGGCATAAACAAGTTTTGTTTACAAAATATATATAATCCACCTTAAAAGGCTCCCAATCCATTATTGTTCCTTCAATCAAGTGATGTAGTTACACCCTTTTCCTTTTTTCTCTCATCTTCTCTTTTCTTATTTTTTTTTCCGCCTTAAAATACACTAATCAATTAAAGTTGGAGGAGTACGATTACTTGTTGTTCTTGCAACTGAAACTTCCTTGGAATTGGCGCCTTTGTTTTGTATGAGCAATGTTAGTTTTGCAGATTACCAACATGGTTTTCATGTTAAATTGTCTTATTGCTTTCTCATTGCTTTGGAGTTTAATGTGCTTCGCTTAAGATGCATCATTTATTGATACAACGACTACAATGATGAACTGCTCCTTACTTATCAAAAAAGAAAAAGCAAATAGAGGACTACATGATGGACTTTCCTCAACTTTCATCCTCAGATATATTATAATTAGCGTGAAATCCTTCTTCTGAACAATTTATATGGTCAACATGATTTTCATAGGCTGCTCGAACAAATTAACAATAATATCATTCTGATGATCATAAGGGACAACCTTCCTCTTAATGCGACACAAAACAAAGTCTTCAAGATAGTGTTAATCGGAGATTCAGGAGTAGGCAAATCCAACTTGCTCTCCAGATTCACTAGAAATGAGTTTTGCTTTGAGTCTTCTAATAGGATAAACACTTTCTGACGTGAATAATAAATGGATAGCCACAAGCCTTAAATCAATGAGCTCAGTTTAAAGACATATGGGGCAAAAGAAAAGGTGCAAAATTGGATCTAAAGAATTTGGTTAATAGATTGTAATTCAAAGTAATTCTTTTGTTAGGTTTGAATTTATAAAATCAGTTTTATCTGTCTCTAACTCTCAATATGTACAATTTATTCAGTTGTTAGTTTGTTAACATATTATTAATTCGTTTATATGCACACAATTTATTAATGGAAGCTTTTTCGTACACTATCCAGTTAAATACAACTTAAATACGAATTTTATAAAAAAATTATACAATATGTCTTTTGTATATTTTGTATCTGATTTATACATAGTAAAAACAAATTTCATATAACTAATTATATATTATACAATTTATCTACAACTTTCACACATTATTTCTACCCAATTAAATACAACTACAATCACATACAACTTAAATACAAATTTTATACAATATGTCTTTTGTATATTTTGTATCTGATTTATGCATAGTAAAAAAAATTCATACAACTTATTATATATTATACAACTTATTTACAACTTATCTACAATTCTCATACATTATTTCTACTCAGTTATATACAACTACAATATCATCCAACTTAATACAATATTGTTCAACTTTCATACAATAATTAAATTATATATATATATATATATAATATAATTTTTCTACAATTTCGTAAATATAATGTATATCATGTTTTCTTCTTCTTCTTCTTCTTCTTCTTCTTCTTCTTCTTCTTCTTCTTCTTCTTCTTCTTCTTCTTCTTCTTCTTCTTCTTCTTCGAGTTTCAATCTGAAATTCAGCCAAAATCAAGTCTAATCTTCACCAAAACACCCTCAAAATTGAGATATAAACTCTAAATCATATTCTCAATTGTATGCAAGAACACCCAATCCAAACAAATAATGATTTTTGAAAACCCAAATTCGAATTCAAAGCTTCAAGCTTTTTAATGGTTGTCAATGGTGGAATTGCTGCTCTCTTTTTCTCGGCTTTACATTACTGAAATTAGGGATTGAGAGATAGAGAGAGACGTAAGAGAATTCCCAATTCTTTGCAACAACACCAAATTCAAACAAATAATATTTTTTGAAACCCCAAATTCAAATTCAAAGCTTCAAAGCTTTTTAATGGTTGTCAATGGTGGAATTGCTTATCTTTTTTCCCTTGCTCTACTTTAATGGAATTAGGGATTGAGAGATAGAGAGACGTAGAGAGAGAGAGAGAGATGGAGAGGGAGCACATGAGGGAGAGAGAATAAAGATGAGAAATAATTGATTCCTAATATAAAGGGATACTCATTTAATTCCTAAAGTGTATATAATTGGTAATTTTGTATATATGAGGTAATTAAATTGAAACTTAAGTAGGGAGGGTAATAAGGTTTTCAATAGTGTATAGGTATGTAAAAATTCCTAATATAAAACTTCGGGCATGTGATGACCCAATGGGTTATTTTATGAATTTAGACCTCGTTCTATGCTTAATAGCCATAAAAAAGATTAATTTTAACTACCTCAATTTGTGTGCACAGTCAGGGCGTGAAACCGAAAATCTTTTATGTGAAAAATATAAGAAATAATAATTTTTAGATTTAAAATTTTGGTTTTAGTTGACTTGAGTCAACATTTTGAGTAAACGAACTCGGATCTGGGTTCCGATGATCTCGGGAGGTCCGCAGTAAAATATGGGACTTGGGCGTATGCGCAGAATTGAATTCCGAGGTCCCAAGCCTTAGAAATATATTTTTGAAAGAAATTGCTTTGCTGAATTATTAATAAAATAAAGATATGAATTAACGTTTGAAACCATTGGTATCGGACCCGTATTTTGGTTTCGGAGCTCGATACAGGTTTGTTATGATATTTAAGCCTTGTCTGCGAAATTTGGTGAGAATCGGAATTTATTTGACGTGATTCAGACGTCCGGTTGATAAATAGTGAACTTTAAATGTTCTTGAGAAAAATAATAAATTTTGAGGTTTAATTCAAAGTTTTACATGTTATTTTCATGATTTGATCGCACGAGCAAGTCTGTATGATATTTTTAGACTTGCGTGCATGTTTGGTTTAGAGCCCCGAGGGTACGTGTGAGTTTCAAATAGGTTTGGGTTGTGTTGCGCTCGTTCTTTCTTATTCTTCGACGTCGTTTCTTCAAGCATAAATGATATCATATTGAACAAATGATCTCCAATTTCTGTTTTGAATGAAGTATTAGATCCGTATCGTAATTACGGACCCGTAGCAAAAAGAATCATCGAATTTAGACATCGTATGAGGATTTTATGGTCATTTTACTAAGGTTGCCAGATTTTTCAGGTTAATTACGAAATTACCACTGATAGCGTATTAAAAATCTGCAATATTTGAAAATATTAAAACCTACATATCTCCTTCATTATAAGGTCAAATTGAGTGATTCAAAAGTCTGACTTGACTAGAATTTCACAAGGAATCCATTGGAGACATAAAAATGAGTTTCGAGATCATTTGGCACGAGAAATGAGGCAGAATAGCTAGCCGAAATATATATATAAAACGGACAGACTTCTTCTTCTTCAAATTTTCGAACCCCACAGCCTTAGGAATGAATGTCTTCACCAAATATCATCCCCAAGTCATAGGTAATCAATTCTAAACTTTACTCTTGCAATTACCCATTGGTTTTCATGACTTTTAAATCAAAAACTAAGAATTTTCATGGTAAAAATTGAGGGTTTGGGTAGAATTAGAGAATTTTGTAAAAACCGAGTCTTTACCTCGAATTGAGATCGTATTTCAAAATTGGTTATATATTTGGGTTCGTGTGTGAATGGGTAAACGTAATTTGGTCCGAACCCCGAGTTTAGACCAAGCGGGCCTGAGGTCGGGTTTTCACTTTTTTTTAGAAAACTTAGGAAAAATTATAATTTTCAATAAAGTCAATTCCTTTAGCCTTAATTAATGATATTAAGTTAATTATGATTAGATCCGAGCAAGTTAGAGCAAGATTCTAAAGGAAATGCTATAATTGAGCAGTGAGTGACCTGCGAAATTAAGTTAAGTGTTTGGTCTAACTTTGACTTGAGGGAATAGGAATCCCACTTGTTTGCTATGTGAAATGCATGTGTGTGGTGTATATGTGAGGTGACGAGTATCAATGCACCACCAAATTGCTTGTTAAGCATGATCCCTTTTCCCGTTCCCAACTTAATTGATTCTTGTCTTAATTGTTCTATGTTCATTATTGTTTCTATGACTACTTGGACTTGTTATTTTGTTGTGGTTATTTTGGAAAGAGTATTGGGTGTCTTAGCTGGTTCCCTTGCGGTACAAAACGGTTGAGCAGTTTGACATTGTTTTTACTATATATATATATATATATATATATATATATATATATATATATATATATATATAAATGTTTCCTATTGGTCCCATGGTTGAGAGGATATTGATGATTTTTATGAGAAAAATACAGTTTATTATTGATAATTGTTGAGAAAAAAATATCGTGAAAGGCTTGGCCTAAATTGTGAAATTTACGAATAAATTGATATGAGATGTCTGGTGGGAGCGGGTTGCATGCCGCAAGAAGGAGTGATAAGGGTGGACAGGTGGGATCGGGTTGCACGCTGCAACATGAGTAATAAGGGTGATATATTTAGAGAGAGCAATAAGGGTGGTCAAGTGGGAGTGGGTTGCACGCCGCAACAAGGACGATAAAGGAGGACATTTATATTTTACTGAATTTCAAAGAAAATAAAGATTTGAAAAGTTTAAATGTTTATTTTACTATTCTTCATATTTTTTGCACTACTTTTATTTAAAGTTTAAAGTTTGGAAACTTGGAAATTATTTGAGAACCGGTTATAGCTGAGATCTGGAAAAGGCGGCTGAGTTATTTTATTGTTGTTGCAGTATTTATTTATTTGTTTAGATTTCCTTCTAGCTTCATATATTATTATCACATGTTATATTGCTAAAGCCCGCCGTAGCCTCGTCACCACTTCGTCGAGGTTAGGCTCGGCACTTACTCAGTTTATGGGGTCGGTTGTACTGATACTACACTCTACACTCTTTTGTGCAGATCCAGGTACTAGCCAGCAGTAGAGATTATTAGAGCAACCATCCATTCATTCGGAGACACGGGGTATATCTGCCGGCGTTCGCAGACCCCGAGAGTCTTCTTCTATTTTTATAAAACTGTTTTAGTATATTCAGAACAGTTACACTATTTCTTTCAGCCTAGTATTTGTAGTATTCTTTAGTAGTTTGTGAATTTTGCGACCAGACTCTGGGGTAGTCTTAGAGTTATTTATATAATTAGTTCGTGGTTCGTTTATTTAATTGTTTATTATTTTATCTTTGGAATTATTCATCGAAAACCAATAGATTCAGTTTACTTTAGATTATTTTATTATGCCTAAATGGATAATTAATGCAAATTAGTTAATCGAATTCTAACATTGGTTTGCCTAGCAAGTGTGGTGTTAGGCGCCATCACGATCCCTAAGGTTGGAAATTTGGGTCGTGACAGGCCCCAAAAGAGGGTTTGAATCAAGGTTGTAAAATTACGTGCTCGGTGCAGCTGTTCAGTATCAGTACTTGCTCCGTTCCAATTTATGTGAACCTGTTTGACTGAGCGCTGAGTTTAAGAAAAAATAATACTTTTGGAGTTTATGGTCTAAAAATGGGCCCAGAATATTTGTGTGATTATAATAGCTTCTCGTTAAGGGCAGAATTTTAAATTTAATCTAAATTATTACCAAATTTTAAAATATTCTTTTTTAAATAGACCTAAAAAAAAATAGATTCATATAAACGACAAACTCAAACCAAGGAAGTACTTAATATTCCACCTTTTTTTATAAGGGCAGCAAAGCCTGTCAACTTTTCTCAGGCGAATTCATTTGGGTGTCTATCAATAAAGTAGGATCACTCTTAAAATATATAGTAACCTTCTATGGCCTAATTCCCATTTTCTGCTCATGTTATTATTTCCTAGCGTTTTTATTTATATGAGGTGGTTTGCTCGATACGAAATTTAAGATAAAAAAGGAAGATTTTTGAAATTTGTGATCTTAAAAGCATAAGGAATAAAAATTTTGTGGGGCCATAAAATTTGTGTGAAAATAAAAACTTTTCATTAAGAGTAAAACTAATAAAATAAAAAATTTAAACTTGAATTATTTTCAATTATATATAAAAATGTATTATCTTTTTGTACCGGACTAATAATAAGTAAAGTCTATCGTCTAAATTAAGATGGGGGAGTAATTAGTAACTTGAGCATAAAATATCTTCCCAATTAAATATTTTTCTGATATTTAAGAGGCTGAGGGTTGTATGTATCATTGTCACTCTCAGTCTCGGTACTAGTTAAATGGACAGCCAAAACGCTAGTTATCTTAGAAACTTAAAAAAAAATCAGGTCAAAGAAGTCAAGGACGTGATTGTAGAGCAATGACCAGTGTCAGGACAAACAACCCAAACACATTTGTATATGCAGCAACAACAAAAAAATGGAACTCAGCTTCAAAACGTATACTTCCAATGTCGAGCACCAACCAAAAAAAGACAGAGAAAAAAAAAAGGAAAAAAAGCAGCCAAGTATGTGGAAATGGCAGCTTAGTAAACCGGTCACAGTCAGCCGCTTAGCATACTAGGTTTTCCTTAAAGTTAAATAAGAAGAAACAAATAGTAAATGAAAAGAACAAAAACATTCATCTATCATGTTACTATTTCGTTATGCTGATAATTAAGATTTGCATTATATATTATCTTTCACGCAAAATTGAGACAAGGCGGCTCCCATCTCTCGTTAAACAATCAGCCATGGCTTCTTTCCATCATCGAAATCTCATATATATTTGAAACTCTTGCGTACAGTTCCACGGACAAAACTTGTAGCAGCTATTATTGCAACCCAAAGGAGCATTATTCTGCAGTTTGTCCACTGCCATGTTTTGTTATTTGCCCCAGTATTTGTCTGCTTTCAGAAATCCAGCCACCACTACCACCAACGAAGTTCCTCCACAAAAACCAACTATATATTTCCATCTTCTTGATCATTTTAGTTTCAGTTGTAATCTTCATATTTTGTGGCTTCGTCGTCTACAGATTCGGCAACTTAAGAACTCCTTCACAACCGCAACAACGTAACAAACAGTAGTAATAGCACAAGAAGAAGAGTCTCCTGATATTAGAACAGTGGGTCTTCAGCCATCAGTACTCATCAGCGCCATCACAATTTGCAACTATAAAAGAGGGGAGGGGCTAATTGAAGGAACGGAGTGCTCTATTTGTTTGAATGAGTTTCAAGATGATGAAACTCGTAGGATTCTGCCAAAGTGCAACCATACTTTTCACATACTTTGTATTGAAATCACACACCAATGCCGTATCGGCGTTGTCCTTGAACAGGCTGTATGAGTATTGTTGACCATCTTATATAAAAGTTTATAGTGTTGGTGAAAATAGGCTTTTATTTATTTAATTATCACTTCAACAAGCATTTTGTACGTACGATTGGTTTCATTCTTTATCACGAGCTAAATACGTGATATTTCATAATGGATGACGGTAAGACTTGAACTCATGATCTCTTCCGCTCTTATAACATGTTATAATGTGTGACATCTAATCTAAAAACTAAAGTTGTAGAGGAAACACCTATGTAGTGCATGGCAGAATGTAGGGTTGAGACATGAAGAAGAAACTCGTTTGTGAATTTGAGGAAGTGCCACGGATTAAGGATTGACATTCAAAATGAAGGCGTAAGTACTAAGGATATCAATGGAAATGCCAAGCAAGACGTAGAGGTTCATGCCTTAACAAGTTCAACTTCTTTGGAATTTTTAATTTATCTACTACAACAATATATCAAAGATGGGTTACGTTTTGTATCAAAACAAAAGAGAGCAAAATAAGGGAAGTCTTTGCTTGGAAAGAATAATGCATTAACTTAGGAAGCACGTATTGGTATTGCCCCAAAATAAAGCAACCCAAATGAATCAATGTTGAAGATTTCCAAGCTCCCCTTTCTGTTGGCATACTCTCTCTTTTCCTTAAAGGATATACAAACTTCTAAGCAATTTTTAACAAGTAATAATACGTAAAAGAAAACCTATCTAAATCTAAAATGCAAGTAAGAATGTGTAAGTCAAACATTCGTTGGGAATTTTTAAGGAAGGGCAATATATACTTGCAAACGTGATTGACAGTCGCATGTTGGCATTTACTACAAAAGCCTACTTTTCCAATAATCTTCTGCCCAAAATGAAAATAGATCAATTCACTTGTCCTACTTTTCTAATTTTTTCTTAACATAGTCTACTGTGGAGCAAGCAAATGCTTTAACAGATCACAAAAGTGATACAGAAGAATCGAACTCATAAGGCTACAGTTTATAAAATATAATATGATTAATTTATGATATTTATACTTTACTTATTGAGTATTAAATTACTTTCTGTCGTATTAAAGTTAAAAAGAATTGTTTCAACTAACTAAACTATGTGTAAGTTGCTTAGAAAATTCAAATAGAAGGAAGGATTTTTTTGGGTTAGGTAATTATTAGGCAAAAAACACTTATAGCCTGCCACCTAAATTATTTATATTCTGTAGTCGCGAAAGTAAATAAAATTAATATATTTTTTGTATATAACATACATAATTCGATTATTATTTTGAGAGTGAAAGTAAGCAAATCCAGCTCAGTTGACTATTTCCCTTGCCATCATGAGGTGTTCATTGAAGCAATGATTGTCCAATTTGCCATGATCCACTTTAGGTTTGGTGGGACAAGCAGGAAAATATGGTAGCTAAGCCGCCTAGTAGACTATAGACTACCTAAAAGTCAAATAAGAACAAACACAGAAGGAATTCATCATGTTACAATTTCGTTAGAAACTAGGCTGCTCCATACAATTTCGTAAGATGCTCTATTTTCTCTTTCATCCAAAATTAAAACAAGGCTGTACGTAGCTAACTATACATCTCTGTGTTAAACAATTAGCTGCAGGCTGCAGCCATGGCTTTCCATCATCGAAAGTTAATCTTTGAATCTCTTGACAATTCCACAGGCAAAACTTGTAGCAGCTATTATTGCAACGCAAAAGAAAATCCTTCTGAAATTTGTCCACTTTCATGTCTCTACATTTGCTACCCAATTTGTTCTTTTCCTCTGTTTTCAGAAATCCAACCACCTCTACCACCTAATTTTTTCAAACCAAAAATTCCTCTTCCTCAGTCTCCACATAAACCCACCATTTCCATCTTCTTGATCATTCTCTTTTCTGTTTTAGCCACTTCTTTCTTCATATTTTGTTGCTTTGTCGTTTACAAATTCCGCAATTCAAGAATTTTGTCACAACGACAGCAGCAAGTGGAAGAAGAAGAAGAAGAAGAAGAGTTTAGTGATATGGTTGATGAAGATATTTATGGACCTATGGTGGATCATCCTATATGGTATATTAGAACAGTGGGTCTTCAGCCATCAGTTATTAGTGCTATCACAATTTACCAGTATAAAAGAGGTGAAGGACTAATTGAAGGAACAGATTGTTCTGTTTGCTTGAGTGAATTTCAAGAAGATGAAACTCTTAGAATTTTGCCCAAGTGTAATCATGCTTTTCATATACCTTGTATTGACACTTGGCTTGGATCACACACGAATTGTCCCTTGTGCCGCGCCGGCATTGTCATCGCCACAATCGCGCCATCACCGTCGCCTGAACAGGTATGCTTCAAGTGTATAAAGATTTCATCAAAAAGCTTCGACATAACACACTTTTTATTTATTTTGAAGTGTGTGACCACTCACCAATACATTTAACATGTTACAACAAAATATACTTTATTATTTACCTAATTATGACTATATTCAGAACTTAGGGCTGAGACATGACGAAGAAACTCGTTCAGAGAATGCCACGGAATTAAGGATTGAGATTGAAAATGAAGGTGATTCAGCGGATATAAGTAGTATGGATATCAGTGGAAATTCCAAGGAAGATGTGGTGAATGGTAATGAAGGAGAGTTAGGTGAATTTTATGCATCAAGAATACCAGCTTCTTCGGAATCTTTATCTACAGCTTTTATGACAAGTAGTTCTTCTGCTGATGCAAATGAACAATCAACTGATCAAAATTCAAGTGAGGAATCAATTGAGGTAAATGAACTAGAGATGGGTACTTATGTATCACACAGTAGTTTTGATGTTAATGAGAGCTCAGCGGAAAAGAGAAATTTTGGTGTGGACAGAGTAATGGAGAAAGAGCAAATGAGGTCTCTTTCTTTCAGTATAAGGTAATTGCATTGTTTTCTTAGAGAATTTTCAAGTGAGACATATGAAAATTCTAGGTGTCTCAAAAACTCTTATAAAGATGAGAGTTTAATTTGCCCCCAGCCACCCTACTCCCATAGAAAAGCAAAATTAATACTACTTCAAAAAGGAAAAACATAAAAGCAAATAAGTAAAAAAGACACCTATTGCTTTTATATTGTATCAGATACTTTATCAATGTTAGCTGTAGTAAGTAGTACTAGTATAACAAGTTTGAGGCTGATGTTAAAATGGAGATCAGCCAGAGAGAAAAGAATCTCTCTTATATTGTCAATGCCAATTGCCAAAGGTTTCTGCCAAAAGTTATCAATAATATTTCTTTTCTGTTTCTAAAGTATATATATAATTGTGTCTTTTTTTTTCTTTTCTTTTTTGAGTCCTGGCTTAAGTTTATATCCATCTTGCTAGCGTGTTCCTGCCTCAAATCTACTTGCCAATGAATTCCTTTAACGCAAACAAACAAAACTCTCGTGTTGCTTTTATAATTTGTATAATCAGTGGCGAAGCTAGGAATTTGCTCAGGGTATTCAAATTTGAAAGAAGTAAAAATAATCCCGATAAAGGGTGTTCAATATGTGTTATATACCTCTAAAACGTAATATTTTATCTGTATACGCAGTGCAATGTTTCATCCAAAAGTGGTCAACTGACCACCCTTGTGACCATGGGGCTTCGCCACTGCGTATAATATGATATAGGGATTATATGCTCCTTACTGATATCCTTTTCCAATATAAGTCCTCGGAAAGGAACATTATCATGCCAAATATAGATTTTCCAGCAGGTGTACCAAAAGAAAATTATCCAATTATCACTCCCTTGAATTCAAACATTAGATTAGCAGTAGGCCAACCACGGAGATCAATAACAAAGAAACAGAGCAAGAATGCAAACCCAAACAGCCTAGATCATGGAAAAATCTCATTACCGATGAATTTTTATGGGATATGAAATGGTGGACATTGCAAGTGTGATGATGCTAAAAGTGAAAACATGGACAGGTTAAAGAAAAAATCATAAACGGATTCAAAGCTTTTTCAATTATACAAACATATACACACACATAACACATTACCTTCAACATACATCTGTCATTGATTGTGTAGCAGTGTATGTTGTTGATTATCATGTCACGACCCGAATTTCCCACCGTCGGGTCCGTGATGACGTCTAACGTTGAACCCGCTAGACAAGCCAATGTGTATTTTCAACTTACTTTATTCCTTGATTAATAATTAAGAACAGATAAACTACAACATTAACCTGAATGGAATATAAGACGAAGCAAGATATATATAAATATATTCCAAAGCAAAGCCTTTACGAAGTGTCACCAAAGCTAGCCAAATCCCAGAATAGTGGAGTCACGTTTCACGGATTGTCTAAGAGTAATACACATAAAAGTCTGAAAGAAACAAATACATCCGGATCAATCAGAACAAAAATGCAAGGAAAATAGGAGGGGACGCCAAGACCTGCGGACGCCAACAAGACTACCTCGGTGTCTCCGGGTGGACTGAAGGAAGCCTCCTAGCTCTAATGTCCAAGGGGTCCTGTACCGGGATCTGCAGAACAAAATATGTGCAGGTGTAGTATCAGTACAACCGACCTCATGTATTGAGTAAGTGTCGAGCCTAACCTCGGCGAAGTAGTGACGAGGCTAGGACACGACGACTAAGACAACCTGTGCAATTTAATAATAATCGGAAGAAATAACAGCAAGAATAATAAGTTAAGCACAAGGGAAAAGGGGAACATGCTGGGGAAAGGAACTAGCAAATAACAGCAATAACGGAGTAAGATGACAATTGAGATATCAAAATAACAACAGGAAATAACAAACACAGAGAAAAACAGTGCACGGCATCACCCTTCGTGCTTTTACTTTCATCCTCACCAAATAATAAATAAAGGCAAGTGCACGACATCACCCTTCGTGCTTTTACCCTCATCCTCACAATAATCAATAAAAACGACACGGCATCACCCTTCGTGCTTTTAATATCATAACATGGCACGACATCACCTTTCGTGCTTTTACACTCTCTTCCTCACAATAAACAATACACGGCATCACCCTTCGTGCTTTACACACTTCCTCACAGAAAGCAATACACGCATCACCCTTCGTGCTTTACACTCTTCCTCACCCAAACAATATCAATAACAGAAGTTTGGCAAGGAAGAAATCAACAATATGAACCATAACAATAATTCACAACATCCCGGCAAGGGAACAACAGTAGAAATATCACTGTCCCGACAAGGGACACAACTATAACCAATCTCACTCGAGTACATATCTTTACAAAATATTTCTCAACCGAAACTCATACTCAACAATATTCATTACAAAGAATTTCCACCAAATAAACAACCACCAACGTGAAATTTAATCTATAACACAGTAAATATCAATGAGATTCACATAATTCATAATATCTGACCCACGGGCATGCTTGAAACCAACATATAGGTACTTTTCACCTCACCTATACGTTGAACATGGTATAAACACATAGCAAATAAGACTCAACGCCTATTCCCTCAAGCTAAGGTTAGGCCAAACACTTACCTCGACTTCCACGACCAAAATCAAGCCTCAATCACCGCTTTTCCTTTTGAATTTGGCTCCAAATAAATTGTATCTAGACGTAATTGACTTAATAATATCAATAAACGCTAAATAATTCAATTCCAATACTTAATTATAGATTTCCTATCATTCTTCCCAAAAAGTCAAAAATCGACCCGGGCCAGCTTGGTCAAAATACGAGGTTCGGACCCAAACCTGATCACCCATTCACCCAAAATCCTGGATATGTAATTAGTTTTGAAATCCGACCCCAAAACGAGGTCTAAATTCCAATTATACAAAAAGCCCTAACTCGACCCAAATCCCTAATTTTCTACCCTTAGGAACACGATTTAGACCTAGAAATTTAATGGGTGTTAATGGAAATTGAAGAAAATGAGTCTAAGATTACATACCTATGATTTTTGTAGTGAAGTTCTCTTTCAAAAATCGCCCAAACTGGAGTTTAGAAAGAGAAGTTATGAGTTTTTGAAATAACCCCGAAATAGGTTCTGTTTTCAAATAACTGGGCAGATTTGCCCTATGCGTTCGCGACAGGGTTAATGCATTCGCATAGCTGCCTCNCCCACCCTTAGCGATCGCATCCAGAGTGGTGCGTCCGCACTGTGCAATTAATTACCCAGCCCCCAGCCCTCTCTAAACCTATGCGTTCGCGGCTCTATGAGTGCGTTCCCGTAGAGGAATCTTCCTGTACTCTGCGTTCACACCCTACTCCATGCGTTCGCATAGAGTTAATAACCCTCTCTAAAATCCCGTGTTGTGCATTTGCGACACTTCCCCTGCGTTCGCATAGCACAAAAAACTCAGACTCCAAAAACTGACAAAAAACACTAGATTTTAAGTCTAAAAATACCCTGACGCCTATCCGAAACTCACCCGAGCCCTCGGGGATCCAAACCAAACATGCACACAACCTCAAAAATATCCTACGTACTTACTCGTGCGATCAAATCGCCAAAATAACACCTTAAACAACGAACTTATCATAAAAATCAAAGAAAGCTTCCAAAACTTTCAAAGTATCAAAATTTACAACCGTGGGTCCGAATCACGTCAAACGACCTCCGCTTCTTACCAAATTTTACAAACATGTTATAAATATTATATTCAACCTGTACCGGGCTCCGGAACCAAAATACGGGCCCGATACCGTAGGTTTCACACATAATCAAATTTCTAAAATCCTTTATTTTTTCAGAAAAATAATTTCTTTCAAAAATTTATTTCTCGGGCTTGGGACCTTCGAATTCGATTCCGGGCATACGCTCAAGTCCCATATTTTCCTACGGACCCTCTGGGACTGTCAAATCACGGTTCCGGGTCCATTTACAAAAAATGTTGACCAAAGTCAACTTAATTCAAATTTCAAAACAAAACTATCATTTTTCTTAGTTTTTCACATAAAGGCTTCCCGGCTACATGCCTGGGCTGCACACGCAAATCGAGGTGAGACAAAAGGAGGTTTTCATGACCTCGAAACACAGAATTAACTTATAAAACAGGGGATGACCTTTTGGGTCATCACAATCTCCACCTCTAAAACAAACGTTCGTCCTCGAACGGACATTGAATAGTACCTGAATCGGGGAAAAGATGGGGATATCTGCTCCGCATATCAAACTCGGACTCCCAGGTAGCTGCCTCGGCATGCTGACCTCTCGACTGAACACGCACCGAAGGATAACTCTTCGATCTCAACTGACAAACTTGCCGGCCTAATATGGCTACCGACTCCTCCTCATAAGTCAAATCCTTGTCCAATTGGACACTGTTGAAGTCAAGCACATGGGATGGATCGGCGAGATACTTCCGAAGCATAGACACATGAAACACTGGATGCACGACTGATAAACTCGGTGGCAAAGCAAGTCTGTAGGCTACATATCCCACTCTGTCAAGAATCTCAAACGGGCCAATAAATCTAGGGCTCAGCTTGCCCTTCTTTTCGAACCTCATCACGCCCTTCATGGGGGACACCCGAAACAATACCCGATCTCCTACCATGAATGCCAAATCTCGAACCCTACGGTATGCATAACTCTTCTGCCTGGACTGAGCTGTATGAAGTCTATCCTGAATGATCTTCACCTTATCCAAGGCATCATGCACTAACTCCGTACCCAATAACCGAGCCTCCTCCGGCTCAAACCACCCAACTGGCGACCGACACCGCCTACCATACATAGCCTCATAAGGAGCCATCTGAATGCTCGACTGATAGTTGTTGTTGTAGGAAAACTCAGCTAAAGACAAAAACTGGTCCCAAGAACCTCCAAAGTCAATGACACATGCTCGCAACATATCCTCTAAAATCTGAATAGTACGCTCGGACTGTCCGTCCGTCTGAGGATGAAACGCTGTACTCAACTCAACCCGGGTGCCGAACTCACGCTGAATTACTCTCCAAAAATGTGAGGTAAACTGCGTACCTCAGTCAGAAATAATGGACACGGGTACACCGTGAAGGCGAACAATCTCCCTGATGTAGATACCTGCTAACCTCTCCGAAGAATAGGAAACATCTACAGGGTTGAAATGCGCTGGGCTTGGTCAGCCTATCCACACTGCATCGAACTTCCTTTGAGTCAGTGGGAGTCCAATTACGAAATCCATGGTGACACGTTCCCACTTCCACTCAGTAATCTCAATCCGCTGCATCAATCTACCGGGTCTCTGGTGCTCGTACTTAACCTGCTGACAGTTCAAGCACCGAGATATATATGCCACGATATCTTTCATCATCCTCCGCCACCAATAAGGTTGCCGCAAATCCTGGTACATCTTTGCGGCGCTCGGATGAATGGAATACCGGGAACTATGGGCCTCCTCAATATCAACTCACGAAGTGCATCAACATCAGGCACACAAATACGGCCCTGCATCCGCAAGACAACTAAAACTTGCTTGGCATCTCCGTGCCGAACCCTGTCCCTAAGGGCACGAAAATGAAGATTATCATACTGTCAATCCCGAATACGATCGAATAATGAAGAATGAGCCACTGTATAAGCTAAAACACTGCCGGTCTCAGAAACATCCAATCTCATGAGCCGGTTGGCTAAAACTTGAACATCTAAAGCAATCGGTCGCTCCCCGACCGGAATATAAGCAAGACTACCCATGCTGACAGACTTCCATCTCAAAGCATCGGCCACCACATTGGCCTTCCCCGGATGATATAAGATGGTAATGTCATAATCTTTCAACAGCTCCAACCATCTTCGTTGCCTCATATTCAACTTTTTCTGCTCGAATAGATATTGCAAACTCTTATGATCTGTGAACACCTCACATGATAGACCATACAGATAATGCCTCCAAATCTTCAGCGCGTGGACAATGGCTGCTAACTCTAAATCATGAACTGGATAGTTCTTCTCATGAACATTCAACCGATGTGAAGCATATGCTTAACCTTGCCATCCTGCATCAACACTGCACCAAGTACAACTCGAGAAGCATCACAATACACAATATATGGCCCTGAACCCGAGGGCAAAACCAATATCGGTGCCGTGGTCAAGGCTGCCTTGAGCTTCTGAAAGCTCGCCTCACACTCATCCGACCACCTGAACGGGGCACCCTTCTGAGTCAACCTGGTCATCGAGTCTGCAATAGATGAAAAGACCTCCACAAACCGACGATAGTAACCTGCTAAGCCCAAGAAACTCCAAATCTCTGTAGCTGAAATTTTCTTGGGATCTACCTGTATACCCTCTGCTGATACAAGAATGCAACCGAGCTCAACCAAAAGTCACACTTCGAAAACTTAGCATACAATTGATTGTCCTTCAGAGTCTGGAGAACGACCCGAAGGTGCTGCTCGTGCTCCTCCCGACTGTGAGAGTAAATCAAAATATCGTCAATGAAGACAATCACGAACAAATCCAAATAAGGCCTGAACACTCGGTTCATCAACTCCATGAAAGCAGCTGGGGCATTCGTCAACCTGAACGACATCACCAAGAACCGATAATGCCCATATAGAGTGCGAAAGGCTATCTTAGGGAAATCAGATGCCCTAATCCTCAACTGATGGTAGCCAGATCTCAAGTCAATCTTTGAAAACACTGTGGCACCCTGAAGCTGATCAAACAAATCATCAATCCTCGGCAATGGATACTTGTTCGTGATAGTAACCTTGTTTTCAATTGCCGGTAATCAATGCACAGCCTCATCGTTCCATCCTTCTTTTTAACAAACAACACTGGCGCACCCCAAGTAGAAACACTAGGCCTAATAAATCCTTTATCTAGCAAATCCTGCAACTGTGGGGCCATACGATATGGCAGAATAGAAATAGGTTGAGTGCACAGAGCCAAATTAATGCAAAAGTCAATATCCCTGTCGGGTGGCATACCCAGCAGGTCTGCAGGAAACACCTCTGGAAACTCACGAATAATGGGCACAGACTCCATAGAAGGAACCTCTGCACTAGAATCACGAACATAAGCATAATAGACCAAACAACCCTTCTCAACCATGTGCCGAGCCTTCATATATGAGATAACCTTGCTGGAAGAATGACCAGGAGTCCCCCTCCACTCCAACCGAGGTACTCCCGGCAAGGCCAAGGTCACAGTCTTGGCATGACAGTCCAGAATAGCATGATAAGGAGACAACCAATCCATCCCCAAAATAACATCGAAATCAACCATATCAGGGAGTAGAATATCTACTCTGGTCTCAAGACCACCAATAACCACTATACATGAACGGTAGACACGATCTACCACAATAGAGTCACCCACATGTGTAGACACATATACAGGAGTACTTAGGGAATCACGAGGCATAATCAGATAAGGAGCAAAATATGAGGACATGTAGGAAAATGTGGACCCTGGATCAAACAAAACCGAAGCATCCCCTACTGCAAACTGAAACCATACCTGTAATGGCTGCATCAGAGGCCTCAACCTTAGTCCTGACAGGAATAGCATAACATCGGGGCTGGGCCCCACCAATCTGAACATCCCTGGGTCGACCTACTGCGAGATGACCTCTACCTCTAATAGCATGACCTCCACCTCTAACTGTCTGGCCTCCACCTCTGGCACCTCGACCTCCACCCCTAGTTGGCTGAGGGAGTGGTGGAGCACCTGGTGCGGGAATCATAGCACAGGAACCCTGGTTCTGAGAACCACTCGAGGCTCGGGGGCAAAATATAGCAATGTGCCCCGAGACACCACAAGTATAACAAGATCTCGGCTGCTGAGACTGCTAGCCCTGAAACTGTCCCTTTCGACCGGAGTAACCACTCTGAAAACTCTGGAGCGGCGGTGCACTGATAGGAGCTGGTGGTGCACTGCGGGATACCTGAAGTGCTGACTGAAAGGGTCTATGAGGATGACCTCTGCCAAAAGAATCCTTGCCTCCAGATGAAACACCACTGAATCGGCCAAAATGACGAGGCCTCTTGTCAGACCCCTGACCACTACCATGCAATAAGACCATCTCGACTCACCTGGCCATATTGGCTGCCTCCTGAAATGAAATATCACTGCCTGTCTCTCTGGCCATCTGTAGTCTAATCGGCTGAGTTATCCCCTCAATAAACCTCCTCACCCTCTCCCGGTTGGTGGGGAGTATCATGATAGCATGTCGGGCCAAAGTGATGAACCTGGTCTCATACTGTGTAACTCTCATAGAGCCATGCTGGAGACGCTCAAAATGCCTCCGGAGATCCTCTCTCTGGGTGACTGGAATAAAATTCTCCAAGAACAAATCGGAGAACTGAGCCCAAGACAAAGGCGAAGATCCAGCTGGTCTGGTCAAGAAAAAATCCCTCCACCAAGTCTTGGCGGGACCTGAAAGGCGAAAAATAGCAAAATCAACCCCATTGGTCTCCACGATCCCCATGTTCTGAAGAACCTCATAGCAGCTGTCTAAGTAATCCTGGGGATCCTCTGAAGGTGCGCCACTGAAAGTAGTAGGAAACAACTTGGTGAAACCGGTCCAATCTCCATAAAGCATCAGTAAACATAGCTGCTCCCTCAATGGCCTGAGCCACAATACCCGGCTGAACTATCCCAGCTGTCTGAGGTGCTGGAGTCTGTAACTGAGAAGCTAACTGCTCAGGTGTGCGGGTGGCGGGAGTCTGGGCTCCTCCCCCAACCTGAGAGACGACTGGTGCTATAGGAAGTAGACCTGCCTGAGCCACGCTCTCCATGAGACCCACTAAACGGACCAGAGCATCCTGTAGTACCGGGGTGGCAATGAACCCCTCTGGGACCTGAGCTGGTCCAACCGGGACTGTCTGGGTAGGAACCTTATCGGCAAACTCTACCTGAGGATCCTCCACTGGGGCTGCTGCCTGGGCTGAGTTCTACCCCGGCCTCGGCCTCTAGCACGACCTCGTCCTCAGCCCCTCGTAGGAGCTATAACTGGAGCCACGGGCTGCTGGTTAATAGATGAGGAAGCACGTGTTCTCTCCATCTGCGAGAGAATTGAATAGAAATTCAATTAGCATTTAGAAGTCAAATCGCACGGCATAGAAGAATAGATGTGAAGATATTCCTAAACTCTGCAGCCTCTGGGGAATAAGTACAAACGTCTCTGTACCGATCCCTCAGACTTTACCAAGCTTGTCCGTGAATTGTGAGACCTAAACAACCTAGTGCTCTGATACCAACTTGTCACGACCTGAATTTCCCACCATCATCTGTGAAGGCGTCTAACATTGAACCCGTTAGACAAGCCAATGTGTACTTTCAATTTACTTTATTCCTTGATTAATAATTAAGAACACATAAACTACAACATTAACTTGAATGGAATATAAGACGAAGCAAGATATATATATATAAATATTCCAAAGCAAAGCCTTTACGAAGTTTCACCAAAGCTAGCCAAATCCCAGAATAATGGAGTCACATCTCACAGACTGTCTAAGAGTAATACACGTAAAAGTCTGAAAGAAATAAATACATCCAAATCTGAATAAATCAGAACAGAAATACAAGGAAAATAGGAGGGGACGCTAAGTCCTGCGGACGCCAACAGGACTACCTCGGTGTCTCCGGGTGGACTAAAGGAAGCCTCCTAGCTCTAATGTCCAAGGGGTCCTGTACCGGGATCTGCACGACAAAAGATGTGCAGGTGTAGTATCAGTACAACCGACCACATGTACTGAGTAAGTGTCGAGCCTAACCTCGGTGAAGTAGTGACGAGGCTAGGACACAACGACTAAGACAACTTGTGCAATTTAATAATAATCGAAAGAAATAACAGCAAGAATAATAAGTTAAGAACAAGGGAAAATGGGAACATGCTGGGGAAATGAACTATCAAATAACAACAATAACGGAGTAAGATGACAGTTCAGATATCAAAATAACAGTAGGAAATAACAAATACTGAGAAAAACAGTGCTCAACATCACCCTTCGTGCTTTTACTCTCATCCTCACCAAATCATAAATAAAGGCAAGTGCACGGCATCACCCTTCGTGCTTTTACTCTCATCCTCACAATAATCAATAAAAACGCAGGGCATCACCCTTCGTGCTTTTACCTTATCATCCTCACAATAAATAATACACGACATCAGCCTTCGTGCTTTACACATTTCCTCACATAAATCAATACACGACATCACCCTTCGTGCTTTACACTCTTCCTCACCCAAACAATATCAATAGCAGAAATTTGGCAAGGAAGAAATCAACAATATGAACCATAACAATAATTCACAACATCCCAGCAAGGGAACAACAGTAGAAATATCACCGTCCCGGCAAGGGACACAACTATAACCAATCTCACTCGAGTACATATCTTTACAAAATATTTCTCAACGGAAAGTCATACTCAACAATATTCATTACAAATAATTTCCACCAAATAAACAACCACCAACGTGAAATTTAATCTATAATGCAATAAATATCAATGAGATTCACATAATTTATAATTCATAAAAACCCTTACTCTACCCAAATCCCTAATTTTCTACCCTTAGGAAAACGATTTAGGCCTAGAAATCTAATGGGTGTTAATGGAAATTGAAGAAAATGAGTCTAAGATTACATACCTATGATTTTGTAGTGAAGTTATCTTTCAAAAATCATCCAAATTGGAGTTTAGAAGGAGAAGTTATGAGTTTTTGAAATAATCCCGAAATAGGTTCTGTTTTTAAATAACTGGGCAGATTTGCCCTATGTGTTCGCGATAGGGATAATGCGTTCGCATAGCTGCCTTTCCCCCAACCCTTCGCGATCGCATCCACAGTGGTGCGTTCGCACTGTGTAATTACTTACCCAGCCCCCAGTCCTCTCTAAACCTATGCGTTCGCGGCTCTATGGGTGCGTTAGCGTAGAGTAATCTTCGTGTACTCCACGTTCGCACCCTACTCCATGCGTTCGCATAGAGTTAATAACCCCCTCCCAAATCCTGTGGTGTGCGTTCACGACGTTTCCCCTGCGTTCGCATAGCACAAAAACTCAGACACCAGAAACTGACCAAAAACACCAGATTTAAGTCTAAAAATACCCTGACGCCTATCCGAAACTCACCCGAGTCCTCGGGGCTCCAAACCAAACATGCACACAACCTCAAAAATATCCTACGGACTTACTCGTGCGATCAAATTGCCAAAATAACACCATAAACAACGAATTTATCATAAAAATCAAAGAAAACTTCCAAAACTTTCAAAGTATCAAAATTTACAACCGTGGGTCTGAATCACGTCAAACGACCTCCGTTTCTTACCAAATTTTACAGACATGTTATAAATATTATATTAAACATGTACCGGGTCCCGAAACCAAAATACAGGCTCGATACCATAGGTTTTACACATAATCAAATTTCTAAAGTCCTTTATATTTTCGGAAAAATAATTTCTTTCAAAAATTCATTTCTCGGGCTTGGGACCTCAGAATTCGATTTCGGGCATACGCCCAAGTCTCATATTTTCCTACGGACCTTCCGGGACTTTCAAATCACGGGTTCGGGTCTGTTTACCAAAAATGTTGACCAAAGTCAACTTAATTCAAATTTCAAAAACAAAACTATCATTTTTCTCAGTTTTCACATAAAAGCTTCCCGACTACACGGCCGGATTGCGCACGCAAATCGAGGTGAGACAAAAGGAGGTTTTCATGACCTTTAAACACATAATTGTCTTATAAAACACGAGATGACCTTTTGGGTCATCACATCTGAAATACACGGTGATGCATAACATAGAAGAACACAGAGTTTGTCGCGTAACAAGAGCACCCTCGGTGAAGGAAGAGCCTTTTGTCAATAAATATGCATATTGATCATTGAAAGGAACATACTTAACTTGAAAATATTCATAAGCAACTTTTCCCGCACAAAATGAATATCTATTTCAATATGTTTTGTCCGAGCATGTTGCACGGGATTGTGGGAGAGATAAATGCCGCTAACGTTGTCACAAAAAATAGTAGAAGTGGATGGAAGTGATATGTGAAGATCTCAAAGAAGAGAACACATAAAAGTAACTTCAGTAGCAACATGAGCAATTGAGCGATACTGAACTTCAACAGTGGATCGGGAAACAACATTTTTTCAGCAGTGTAGTGAACAACCAACGGTGACTGCATGAACCCACTCTGCATCACTATAGCATTCAAGACGGTCAACAGAGCCACCATCGATAAATAACCCATGGGATATGGAGCCATTTAAATACGGTAATATATGTTTTACAGCAGTGTAGTGAACAACCAACGGTGACTGCATGAACTGGGAAACTTGATAGACCGCAAAAGCAATATCACGACGAGCAAATGTTAAGTATTGAAGTCCACCAACAAGAATATGATAAAGTGTAGGATCAAAAAAAGGAGGAGAATCAGTAGTATGTAATGAGTTTTAGGAGAAATGGGAGTGGAAACACAGAAGATTAACAGGGTGAAGAAGATCTTTAATATACTTAGATTAACAAAAAAAGTAGCCACCCTCTCGTGGTATGACAGAAATACCAAGAAAATAATTAATTTGTCCTAAATCATTCATAGAAAATTATAATTTAAGTGTATGAATCAAAGAGGAAAGCAAAGATGAGGAAGATGCAGTGACTAGAATGTCATTAACATAGAGAAGTAAAATAGCAATATCAGTTGTAGTCTTTTCGACGAAGAGAGAATAGTCTGATTTACTATTTTTAAATCCATGACAAAGAATAAAAGAAGTAAATTGATAAAACTACACCCTTGGGGCTTGTTTTAAGCTATAAAGAGTTTTGTTCAACTGACAAACATGGTTTGGAAAATTTGGGTGAACAAAGCAAGGAGGCGTTTCATGTATACACGTTCATTAAAAGTGCCATGTAAAAAGGCATTAGTAACATCTGGTTGTTGAATTAACCAAGCCTAAGATGCAGCAAGAGCAAGGACATTGCGTGTGGTGACTGGTTTCACCACTGGACTAGACGTTTGATCATAGTCTAGCTCAAGACAACTATCCGATTTTTGCTTAACCTTATTGTTGGCCCAAAAAATTGAATAGTTTTGAAGATTGACAAAGGAACTCAGAAATGAACCAGGTCCATCACTGACAGACATAGACACAAGCAAAGTTAAAGGCACGTGAGGTGCACATGCATGAGATAAACAAAATCTGGTAAAATAGAGATATCTCCTGATCGAAAAGATTGTAAAAACAATAAGGTGAAGGACTCCTTATTCAGTAAGAACAAAATCTAAGATAAGGAAGGATTTAAGGAGTTGAGATTGACTAGAACTCTTCCACCAAGGAAGAGTTGCATTAAAACTCTAGTTAATTCCTTATCTACTAATCCTATATATTGCAGATTGTTCTTATTATACAGGTATGCACAAAAGCATAAGTAAAGCAAGAATTGAGAGCAAAATTAGCGAGGCAATTTTGCAAGCGGTTCTTGTGAAATTTGATTGTGCGAATCTGAAGCTACTTGAACCAACTAGAAGAACCTTTTCCAACTGTTGTCTTTTAGTCTAGTTTATTTGTAGTAGGTTGTTTTAACTTGTACCTTTTCATCTTTATCTAGAAGTATCTGTAATAGGTACTTTGTGTTTCAAGTTATAGCTAACTTGGAGCTTGTCGCAAATAGCTAGAGGCGAGTTTGCTACAAGGGATTAGAGGTAATCCTAGGTTTACAAAAGAGTTTTTGTAAATGTTGTTTTGTCTCACTGATTTAGTAAAGAGTTTTGGGAAAATCCCGTTGGGAAGTAGGTCGTGGTTTTTCACCTTTTGAGCCAGGTATTTCCACGTAAAAATCTCTGTGTTCTTTAATTTTTGTATTTATTATTCCGCAAACAATAGGAGTTGGAACACATAGAAGAACATGGTCCTTCTATACAAGTGCACGAAAAAATCGGACACCACACAAATTACCCCCTCTTGTGTGTTATTGACGTATAAAACATCAAGTGGTATCAGAACGGGTTATCCTTGAAGAGGCTAACACCTTAGGAGAAGATCAAGATGAGTGCATCACCTGGGAACTAGGAAGGGCAATCAACTGCTAAGCCTCCACTCTTCAATGGCCAGTATTACTCCTGGTGGAAGAACAAGATGAGAGACCATATAATCGGAGAAGATTACGAGCTATGGGACATTGTTATTGATGGTCCTTTGGCCATTATGAAGAAGAATGCTGAAGGAGTAGATGAGCCAAAGACAAGAGTTGACTGCACTGCTGAGATTTGAGAAAGTAGGAGAAGAATGTTAAGGCCAAGAAGTGGCTTGTGTGTGGACTTGGTCCAAACGAGTACAACAGAATTCAAAGTTGTACCACTGCGAAAGATATTTGGGACACTTTGAAAGTGGCTCATGAAGGAACGACTCAAGTGAAGAGGTCCAGAGGTACTCTACTATATTCTTAGTATGAGAATTTCTCTATGAAGGAAGGAGAGACCATTCAAGAGATGTATACAAGATTCACCACACTGACTAATGAACTTAAGTCTCTTTAAAGGACTCTTCTTGAAGAAGACAAAGTTGAAAAGATTCTGACAAGGGTTCTACTAGTTTCTTGGGACAAAATCACTGCAATTCAGGTATCTAAGAACATTGCAACTCTTAAACTGGATGAAGTGATTGGAAATATCACTGCCTATGAACTTAGAAGGCAGACCATGAAGATGGATGCTCCCAAGAAGGAAAGGAGCTTGGCACTCAGTGTCGTGCCCCTTTTTTCTCGCGAAATCAGGTTTCGACATTTTTGACAACTCCCTTTGAGAGGGTAAGGAATTGGAATTGTGAAAGTCGCCACCTAACAGATTAAGGTGCGTTAGGGCACCTAGAGAAGATAACTCATATTACCAGTTTACATCACCAGAGATCGGGTAAGGGATGCAGTTACCTTGAGGGGAAGGTGTTAGGCACCCCTCGAGGACCACAACGTTGGGTCTCGGCCGAACATAAATTAAGCGAATTGTCTAAGGAAAAATAAAGAGAACTAATTAATAGGGATGGGGGTCCTAAGTTTTTTAGCCTATAGGATCACCCCGTGCAATACTTTGTAACTCCCTTAAGTCGGGGTGTTACTCATAGTATTTAGCGCACGGACTATCATCTCCTACTACCCGATTACTATCTTTAAGTTGTTACCTAAAGCGCTCTAGTCGATTCTAGTTCATTTTCTATGCGTGCACTACCCGTCCCTTACCTATGGCCCTGAAGGTATTAGGACCTCTATTTGGGATAGTTCTAGACCCAACATATGTTGCTCAAAAATGTAAAAGTCTAGGCGACAAGCAAAAAAAACAATTAGCACTTTCAGATAAAAAGCAAATGTGGGCTCATATTGACCTCCACACATAAACAACAAAGGCACGCAATTGATTGACAAACTTATTTTAAAGTCCCGTAGGCAGGATATCTATGTGAGAAATAAGCAAGCAGTGATTTATAGAATCAGTTTCATTAAGGCGAGTGTCGAGACATATTATTTGCCTACTGATTTTATTCAGTATAACATATGGGCATTTTAGGCTGTAATGAATCACAATTTCGAATCCAGAATTGTTATTAAGTCCTACAGGCGTATTGTCTAAGTGATTGACAAGGACGATTGTATTCAGAACCAATAATAGAATCCTATAGGCATGATATCTAAATTCAAGCTGGTTTTAGCTTTATAGACATGCTTCATAGCCTTGTATTTTCTTTTAACCCTATAGGCATGCTTTCTAATTAATGTACTGACTTAAGTCCTATATGCATGATTTCTAGGTTTGAAACCGATTTTAGTCCTATAGGCATGGTATCTATTATTGAATTGATTTAACCCTACAAGCATGGTATCTATTGAGCAGTAATACGGGCAGAAATTGTACACATTGCCAGAAAAACAATTAAATCAAACATTGAGGTCCTATAGGCATGATTGCTAACACATGTTTGTTGGACAAATTAATGCAACCTATAGGCAGGATTTCTAATGTGCAATTTTAATCCTATAGGTAGGATTTCTAATATGCAAATATAGAACCCAGAATCAACATCACCAACAAAAGTCCTATATGCAGGATTTCTAAACACAACGTAGAACTTATACAATTTGGACAAATGAGCAAGAATTAATAGCATAGCTGAAACCTTATAGGCAGGATTTCTACCCAGTTAACAAAGGAAATAATACCCCACCTCTGATTTTATTATATACCCCAAAATATGTTTATTACAAAGTTATTACAGACCAGAAAAGCAAATGAATTACATAATGAACTATATGGAGCCTTTTATTAGGCCCGAATACACCTGGACAGCCATGCCTTCCAACCATATCAACTTGAGGCTCATTTCACAGGTACAACATAGTCAGGAGTGAGAGACTCACCCGCAACACATATATAACCACGTTTTTGGTGTGTCAAAGTTCCCAAGGGCCTCAGGGACCTAGGGCAATGCTCACACCAGGACCACATATTCCGAAAATGATTCAAAGAGATTGGGAACCAATTCCAGTGTGTCAGAGTTCGCAGGAGTCTCATATGGACCCTGAGCAGTGCTCACACTAGGATGGTTGAGGATAGAACCTAAGGGACTAAGAATGGAATTTTTTAAAGAGTAACATTATATAAGAGGAGGCAGAGACAGATTTAAAATAATTTGATTTCAGAAGAAACAAAGTTTAGAACACAGAATTGCATTCAGAAAACAAGTAAGGTTTGCAAGGTACATATTTTCCAATAGGTTAGTTTAGAAGAGACCTAATTACACTAAGTATGCACACTGGCATTCTAGGATAGCCTTGTTTAATCATAGAATCATTTAGAAGAAGTGTTAAGGCTAACAGTTAGGTTGAACAATTTGGCATGACACATGAATTAAGTAACAATACAGGTCTGCAAAGTTATGATAAGTTAACTAATTTCATGCTGATAATATTCTAAGGAAGCAAAGTTCAAAACATGTGCAGGTTTAGTAAACAGTGTGCATGGACAAGTTAAACACTAAGCTAGCTTTTAAGAGGAATCATATTATTCAAAATAACTAATCTTAAATTAACAGGATTAACTATAGGATTAAAAGAGAATCACAGAAGCATAAAGTCAGAATCATGCTCAAAATTTAAACATGCTGGTCGAGCAACAACATTATGAAAACATAGTGAATGAAATGACAAGGGATTGGGGCTTACCAGTTGGGAAGGAAAGCAAGTAAATATACCACAATAGTTAAGTCCAGAATCACTTAGCCTTGGCTTTCAGCCGTCCAAGACCAGTAACAAACGAGCATAGAATCAAAGTAAAAAGCTGAGTTTTTAGTGAGAATATTGAGTTTTCCAGTCTGTCTTAAAAGGGAGAGGGGAAAGGGTTTAAATAGTGTTCAATTAGGCAAACAAATAAGGGAAGAAATCAAACATACACAGATAAGGAAAGAGATTAATCCCAGAATCAATTGAAGTCTGGTTTAAGGACAAATAATACAGAGTTTAGTCAATTAACATGGAATAACATTGTGTAACCAGGCGAGTAACACTCAGAATAAGGAAAATATCAATTAACATGCAGTTTCAAGGCAAATAAGGTAAAGAAAATAATGGAAACATGATAGATTGAATGGAAATAAAGGAAGTATCAGTCACATACGAGAAAGAGTATCAGAAGATCAGTAAAAGTCTCAAACCCTAATTTTTAGGTAAACCTTCATAAAATCAATCAGAAAATAAGGAAATGAATCATATACAATGAACGTAGACAGGAGATTGTTCAAGAGAGAACCAGAATCGAACCAGATTCAGTTCAATTAAGATCTGAAACCCTAATTTTAAGTAAACCAAAAAAATCGATAGATAAATAAAAGGAAAGAAACATACGTTTTAATAAAATGAACATAGACAGAGGGTTATTCATAGAATCGAACCAGATCTGATTCAATTAAAGAAGATTTGAAACCCTAATTTGGGTAAGTAAAAAAGATATAACGAAAAAGAGGCAGATACATGCGAAATAACACTTAAAAATAATGTTTGAACAAATTTTTGTTCGAATCAAAAGGATCTGAAAACTCTAACCTTAAGGTTAAGTAAGGATCCACAAGAGATACGAAAAAATTCGTACTTACAAATGTCAGAATGAACACATACGAAAATAATCAACAAGTTAAAGATTTTGAACCAATTTTGGTTCGAATCTCTCCAGACCAGCTTGTCATTTGAGGTAAGCTATTATGTAACACCAAAATGGGTAACTGATAAGGAGTAGGGGTGGGCATAAAATCCGGAAAATTGAATTCCGAACCGAACCTAATTAATTCGGTATTTCGGTCTAATTCGGTATTACATTTTTGGTATTTCGGTATTTCGGTTCGGTTTTCGGTATTATAATTTTAAAATTTTGATATTTCGGTATACCGAAATTTTATGGACTTTTTTTTTGGACCCTGCCTATATCTACCCACCCAGGCCCAACCCCAAGTGACGCCCCCAAGCCAACTGCCAACTTGTGCCAAGCCCAGAGTCCTTTAATCCCCAGACCCCTTACCATAGTAACCAAATTAGGGCGTTAGACACTAGACAATCCATTTTAATTTAGCAAATTAGGTTAGCAGTTAGCTCTCATTTTCATCTTCAGAGTTCAGTCTTCACTCTTCACCCACGCATGACGCAGCCAAACTTTCACCATTTTCCGTCTCATCTTGAATTCTTCAGTCAGGCAGTCATAGTCTCATAGAGTCACCATTTCCATTTTTCGTCTCCGAAGTCCGATATGGGCGTCTCACTTGCTGTGTTGTTGGTAATTTCGAGTTCCGACTCCTCTCTCCTCACTCCTCACTCAATCATTGGATTGGATTATTTCAAAGCTCAACGGTCCGACCAGGTTCATATGAATTTTATATGATCTTTATTTTGTGATTGTTTGAGATTTCTTTTTATATTTTGTAAATTAGGTCTCTATTTTTTAGTTTTGAACTTTAATTTCTGTGTGGTCACTCAAAATCTGTGTTGTGGCTATAAATTTCTGTGTTTAAGGAAAATTGAATTTGTAAGAAAATAGGTCAACATGATTTGGGTATTTTTGTGTGCCATGTTATCCTCTTAATCCATGGAAACAAGTAATTGTGTGCTCCATCGACTATCAATTATCGGATACTACTCTGTATTCTCAGTCCTATATAAAATCGGATTTATCTGTTGATACTGAGAAGAAAATCCACTGTTTATGTGTTTTTTTGTGAACACTATCCGTTTGACAATATTTTTTTTTTGCTTAATTGCTAAATTGTCAATACTCAATACTGTCTTTATCTTTTTGCTTAAGTTTTCTGCACTCTGTTAAGTTATACTAAATTGCTCTATATTAAGTTATACTAGTCTATTCCTATTGTTGTCTAAGTTGTGAAATGTGGAGGGGAGCCAAGTTAAAATGCTGTTAGTGTATGCAATGGAAGCCAAAGTGACATGTAATATATATTTAGGATTTTACTCAAGATTTTAGGATCACACAATCTTATACTATCTCTATTTGTATACATGGAAGATGAAAGTTTAAACAATGTTGCCGGTTCAAGTGAAAGCTTACCTATTACTCAAGATAGCAACACCAACACCATTGACACTCAAGATTCTAAGAAAAGAAAAGCCATGCAACCTAGATCCAAGGCTTGGAATCATTTTGATAAAGTTGAGGTAAATGTGGTTGGTAAAGCAAAGTGTAGATATTGTAAGCAAGCTTTAGCTTTTTACTCATCTAAGAGTGGAACAAGCGGATTGAACTCTCATTTGACTAGATGCAAAGAATACCCACCTAACATTGATAAAGATAAAAGTCAAACAAAGATAAATTTTCAATCTTGCCAAAGTGATGAAGGATCACTTTGGAAATTTGATCAAGATGTGGTTTGGAGGGCCTTAATTGAGATTACAGTTATTGATGAACTACCATTTAGCTTTGTAAAAAATGAAGGCTTTATTAAGTTTATGAGAAAAACTCAACCACAATTTCGTCTTCCTTCCCGTAGAACAATAACAAGGGATTGTTATGAAGTTTACGGTGAATTGAAGCAAAATCTAAGAAAGTCTTTTAGAGAAGCACAACCAAAAATTTGCCTCACAACAGACACATGGACTTCATTACAAAGAATAAATTATATGTGTTTGACAACTCACTTCATTGATAGGGATTGGAAGTTGCATAAACGAATACTAAATTTTTGCCCTATCACTAGTCATAAGGGTGAAGAAATGGCTAAAGCTATTTCAAATTGTTTGCTTGAATGGAAATTAGACAAGGTATTCACTATTACTGTGGACAATGATTCTTCAAATGATGTCACAGTCAAAGAATTGTCTAAAACGTTAGATATGTGGAAAACTAATATGATGGGTGGTAAACATCTTCATATGAGGTGCATGGCTCATATATTAAATCTAATTTTGCAAGATGGTTTGAAAGAAATTGATGCTTCTGTCTCACGTGTTAGAGATATTGTGAGGTATGTGAGAGCTTCGCCTGTAAGGACCTTAAAGTTTAAACAGTGTTGTGCACATGTAAAGGTAGAATGTACCAAAACATTGTGTTTGGACGTTCCTAATAGGTGGAATTCCACCTATTTGATGTTGGATACAGCACAAAACTTTGAAAAGGCCTTTGACAAGTTTCATCTTTTTGATGATGGATTTTCTGCTTTTCAATGTTCTAGTGAAGATGGTAGTAGTGCAGGTCCTCTTGAATCTGATGATTGGGTGAATGTGAGGACTGTGATGCAGTTTCTTGCAAGATTTCATGACCTCACCAAAAAAGTTTCAGGTTCACGTTATGTTACTTGTAATGCTCATTTTGAGGATGTATCTGAACTTTATTGTCATTTGAAAATGTGTTTACTTAGTGAGGATGAGAATTTGAGAAAAATGGCTGAGCGGATGCAAGAAAAGTTCAAGAAGTATTGGGGTGAGCCTGAAAAAATGAATAAAATGATTTTTATTGCTTCCGTCTTGGATCCACGTAATAAATTTGAATATGTTGAGGGAGCACTTGGAGAACTTTTTGGGGAGGAAAAGGGGAAGAAAGTAAATGCTGAGGTGTATGCTTATATGAATTCTTTGTTTGAAGAGTATGTAAAAATGTATTCAAGTGGATCTTGTCCTCAATCTCCATCTACTTCATCTAATAACACATCTAATACATCTTGTGGGAGTGTTATAACTGCATCATTAATAAGGACGAAGGTTCACTTGAAGAAACAAAATGAAGACAATGGAAGTGGGGGTGCTAAATCCGAGTTGGATAAATACATTAGTGAAGGACAAGAGCCTTTTAGTGAAGAATTTGATATCTTAAGTTGGTGGAAAACACATGCTCCTAGATTTCCTATTCTTTCGGAGTTGGCTCGTGATGTGTTGGCCATTCCAATTTCTAGTGTGGCGTCGGAATGTGCATTTAGAACCGGTGGTCGTATTCTTGATCCATTTAGGAGTTCATTGACTCCTAAATGTGTGCAAGCTCTTATTTGTGTTCAAGATTGGCTTAGAGAAGAGAAGAATCCCATTAGTGTTGAAGAAGATTTGAAGTATCTTGAGGAAATCGAGCTTGGTAAGCTTTAATATTTTGTGTGTATTTTAGTTCAAAATAATATATCCTAATTGGTTATTTGTCATTGTCATTGACATGTTTGATCGAATTATCTTTAGATATGGACAATAATGGAAACACTACTAGCATTGCTTGATGTATAGTTGCAACTTGCAACTTGAGTGGTAAGTTTAATACACTATTTGTTTGGTGATATACTTTTGTAGTTTTATTTTATTATCATCAAAAAATAATATACTAACTTATGATTTATATATTGTTTAGGTTCAAGTGCAATCATGCCCCCTGCTCGGTTGGCCATTTTCAGAGAAAAGATTTACAATGTTTTTGTTATGTTCTGCTCCATTTTAGTGCTCCTAAATAGAAATTTAGCATACTGTTATGTGGACTGTAATTTGGACTGTAACTGGTATTTGTAACATAACAATTGGACTGTAATTTGTAACTGAATAGTTGGTATTTTTGCTGGCATACTGATATTTTTGCTGTTAAGCTTACTGATATTTTTGCTGGCATACTGAACAATTGGTATTTTTGACGATAACTGAGTATTTTCATAGTTTTCTCACACATAATAACATCTTTGTTTTCATTTTCATGTGTGATGTCTTTGTTAGAATTGTGTTGGTCCATCTCTTGATCCCAATCAATGGTTAATAGCCTTTGTCATTGGAAGCTATAAAGGAAGCAATATTTGTTCGATTCATCAAGTTCCGAAAAATATTAAAAGCTCCACTGGAATTTCTCTTCTTCTTACTATATGTTAATTTGTCTGAAGTAATTGTCGCACTATTCTTTTCTTCATTTTCATTAGCAAAAGTATAACTGCATATTGGATGTGAGGTCAATCAAAGTAATTAGTGTACGTAGATTTCATGTTTTTATTAAGTTAGTAAAAACAGTCTTAGTCATTACATATATTTAGTGCAGTTTGTTGTTTTTAATCACCGAATATTAAACCGAAACCGTACCGAACCGAAATAAGAAATACCGAACCGTACCGAAATATTTAGGTGCGGTATTTGGTATACACAATTGAGAAACCGAATACCGAACCGAAATTCTTAAATACCGAACCGAAGTACCGAATGCCCACCCCTAGTAAGGAGGAGGGGCCAAATAAGGTAAGGAATCATAGATCGATTCCATTTATGGGGTTAGAATCATGGAGATTTTGAGTGACGGCGTTAGGGTTTGAGAGGAGAGGGGAAGAAGATGAGAGAGGGAGTGTATAGAGACAGCGGGTAGGTGAAAATGAATTAGGGTTAGACGTGTTAGGGTATACTTAAAAGGGGTAGAGTGATATGAGCCGTTGATCTTCTAAGATCAACGGCTGTGGGTCGGGGTTTTAAACGGTATGGGTCTGGGTTAATTAATTTTGGGCTAAGGTTAGTGGGGTGGGGTAATTGGGTAGTGTAGGTAATTGAGCTAGGTCCGAAATTGGGGTTTTAAGGGCTATATTTTAAATACCCAATCAATTAGTAAAATATTTTATAAAAAATAATTAATAAATAACAAAAATATCACTTGTTAATGAAAATGATTTAAAACAATTAATTAACATTTAAAAATATAAAAAGTCATTTTCTTGTATCAATAATGTAGTTATGCATATATGTGGGCTATTATTGCAAATATACAATTTTAGCCTAAGAATGCAAAAATACAATTGTAATAAGTATATAAAAAATATTTAAAGCTTAATATGGATATAGATGATGAAAAAATGATAAATCATCATAAAATTTATTTGAGATGCAATTAATAATTATTTATGAAAGAATAAATTGATTAAAAACCCTTAAAAATTATGAAAAAATACTTGATGATGCTCATGCACTATTTTAAAAGTATATATGTATATCAAAAATATATGAGGGAAAAATTGGGTATCAACACTCAAAATCACTCAAGGAGCTGATCTGGAGGAAGATGAAATGGCTATGATCACCAAGGATTTCAAGAAATACCTTATGAGAGGAAAAGGCTCCTCAAGAGGTGGAAACTACAACAAGACAGGGTACCTGAGAAAATGACTAATGAGGGCTGCTACAAGTGTGGGAAGACTGATCATCACATCAAAAACTGTCCTCAATGGGAAATTGAATGGAAAAAGGAAAGATCTGAATGAAGGAACCGGAAGAAGGAACAAGTTCATCCAAAAAAAAAAGGATTAACAAAGGCTATAGTTGCTGCTTGGGGAGAAAGTTCAGATGAGGAATCGGATGATGAAGATGGAGATGAACAAACACTTATGGCAATTGGCGAATCAGATGAGGAATCTGAGGTAAGTATAATTCATCTAAAAGACAAGATTAAGTTTTTGTCTAAAGAAAAACTCTCTGAATTGTACTAGATTTTATTGATGAAGCTAAGGTAATAAATAAGGAAAATGAACAACTATCTAAGGATTGTGTAATTTTAAAGGCAAAGTGTAAGAACCTAGAACTTAGAGTCAGTGAGATTGTGAGTGAAAATACTACTCTGAGAACCAGGTTCATACATTTGAAGCTAATGTCCTAGAGTTAAAATATGAAAACCTAAAAATGAGACTAAGAACCAGTAAGAAGATATCTGACAACTCACAACTCACCTTAGAAGAAAATGTAGGTAAGTTAAAAGATCAATTGTATAGGAAAGATGAACATGTAAGAGTGTTGAAAGAGGAACTAGGCGTGGTGAAGCATGAACTAGATAGAACTTGTAAATAGAACAAATCCTCCGATGTTTTGACATGGCTATCGGAATATCATAGTAGCAATAAAATAGGACTTGGCTTTGGAAATCAGCTGCCTAAGTAGGATCCTAAAAGCAAGTACCTCACTCTTCCTGAGAACAAAAATTGTACCCATTGTGGTAAGACTGGTCACTATAAAAGTGAATGTAATGCAAACGAAAATTCCAGTCAAAAGAACAAAAGTTTTGTTCAAGGGAAGAATTAGTTGACAAGTTGGGCTAAGAAGAATTTAATTCATCCTTTTGCTTATAGAAAGGGACCCAGACTAGTTTGGGTTTCTAAGACTAACCCCTGATTTTCTTTTGTTGGTTCGAGTGAAGGAGAGCATCCAAATATGGTACATGGATAGTGGCTGCTCAAAGCACATGACTGGCAACAAGGACCAGCTCCTTTCACTTGAGGACCTTAAAGGGGGAAATGTCTCCTTTGGAAATGTAAAGAAAGGTGAAATTATTGAGGTTGGTAAGGTAGGTAAGAATGACACTCATTCCATTGAGAATGTCTATTTGATAGACGATTTGAAATATAGCCTAATCAGTGTGTCACAACTGTGTGATAGAGGTAACTTGGTAGCATTCACCTCTACAATATGTTTTGTGATAAATCTTACCACTAACAAGATTGTTTTATAGGAAAAAAGAGTGAATAATATATACATTATAGATCTGTCAACACTTTTAGAAAATGAACTAATCTGCTTAAGCGTGTTGGACAGTGATCCACTCTTTTGGCATAAGAGACTTGGACATGCAAGTCTAAGTCAACTCAACAAATGAGTCTCCAAGGACTTAGTGATAGAACTGCCTAACATTACGTTCAAGGAAGACAAAGTTTGTGAGGCTTGTGCATGGGGGAAGAAGGTAGGATCGTCTTTTAAAAGCAAGAAAGTGGTAAGTACCACCAGAACGATGGAACTGGTTCATATGGATCTTTGTGGTCCAAAGAGAACATTATGCAGATGTGGTAACAGATATGTGATGGTGCTTATTGATGATTATTCAAGATTTACCTGGACACTGTTTCTAACATCTAAAGATGAAGCATTTGACATGTTCACTTGTTTTGTAAAAAAATTCAGAAACAATTAGGAAATCAACTTGCATCAATTAGGTCTGATCATGGCACTAAATTTGAAAATGCTAAGTTTGTTGAATTTTGTGATGAACATGGCATAGATCATATTTTTTCTGCTCCTAGAACTCAACAACAAAATGGAGTGGTTGAAAGAAAGAATAGGACACTTGAAGATGTGGCTAGGACTATGCTTCTTTCTAGTAAATTACCCCATAGCTTCTGGGCAAAAGCTGTTAATACTGCATGTTATATCATAAATAGGTGCATGACAATACCTCTTGTAGAGAAGACTCCCTATGCATTACTTAAAGGGATAAAGCCAAATATATCCCACCTTAGGGCATTGGTTGCAAGTGCTTTGTGCACAAAAATGGTAAAGAATCCCTAGGTAAGTTTGATCCCAGAAGTAATGATGGAGTATTCTTCACATAGTAAAGCTTATAAAGTTTATAACAAAAGAACTATGTGTGTTGAAGAAAGTGCACATGTAGTTTTTGATGAAATTAACATTCTTTCTAAGAGACGGGAACAAGATGATGAAGCAATTGGGCTAGTCAGAAACTCACATGAGATCACAGCCCAGACTGAAGCAACACTGAAGGAAGAAACAGGTGATGAAACAAGTTCATCCGTCTCGGGCAACATGACAGGGGGAATAAAACAAAATAATTCCCAAACTTCATTGGAATTTGTGCCTGAACCTGTTCCGCAGCAACAAAGCATTGAAGGAACATCACGGAGTAACCAGCTGGTTGTAAACCTTACAGATATCAAAGTTCTCACCCTATTGAGAACATTATCACTGATCCAACCTCTGGAATCAAAACCGAATCTTCTTTAAAGAATCTTTGTGCTTTTGATGCTTTCTTATCTCTTATTGAACCTAAAAATGTTGCTGAGGCTTTGCAGGATTCATATTGGGTAAATGCAATGCAAGATGAACTCAACCAATTTGAAAGGAGTCAAGTTTGGCATCTGGTACCAAGACCCTTGGATATATCAGTGATTGGAACTAAGTGGGTCTTCAGAAATAAACTTGATGAAGATGGAGCAGTTACTAGGAACAAGGCAAGATTGGTGGTTCAAGGATATAGTCAGGAGGAAGGCATAGACTATGATGAAACTTTTGTTCCAGTGGCACGGCTGGAAGCAATAAGACTCCTCATAGCCTTTGCTGATTACATGGAATTCACCCTTCACCATATGGATGTCAAGAGTTCCTCTTACTAAATGGCTATCTAAAGGAAGAATTGTTTGTCAAGAAACCTCCGGGGGTTTGAAAACAAGTAGAATCATGATCATGTGTACAAGCTTGATAAGGCACTGTATGGACTTAAGCAAGCTCCTAGTGCATGGTATGAAATATTATCAAAATTCTTGCTTGAGCATGAATACAAGAGAAGTAAAAATTGATAGTACTTTATTCTTGAAAGAAAAAATTAAAGATCTCTTGGTAGTTAAGATATATGTAGATGACATAATCTTTGGAGCAACTACTGATAAGCTAAGTAAAGAATTTGCTAAACTAATGGGGAGTGAATTTGAAATGAGCATGATGGGTGAGCTTAATTTCTTTTTAGGCTTACAAATTAAACAAAATTCAAATGGAACTATGATCCATCAGCAGAACTATGTAAAAGAGTTGCTTAAAAGGTTTTAAATGGAAGATTCCAAAGAAATTGACACTCCTATTGCAACAACCACAAAATTGGATATAGATGAACCTGGTTCATCTGTTGATCAAAAGTTGTATAGGAGAATGATTTGTTCATTGTTGTATCTCACTGCTAGTAGACCTGACATTTTTTTCAGTATAGGACTTTGTGCAAGATTTCAGGCTAATCCAAAGGAATCCCACTTAACTGTTGTAAAGAGAATCTTGAGATACCTAAAAGGCACCACTGATCTCTTCTTTGGTATCCAAAAGGTAGTAACTTTAATCTTGTGGGATATGATGATGCTGACTCTGCAGGTTTTCTAGTGGATAGAAAGAGCATCTCAGGCCTGACACACTTTCTTGGTTCATGCCTTGTGTCTTGGGCCACTAAAAAGCAGAATTTTGTGGCCCTATCCACTGCTGAAGCTGAGTACGTGGTTGCAACCTCATGTTGTGCTCAACTATTGTGGATTAAGCAACAATTGATGGATTTTGGAATCGATATTGGATGTATCCCTATATTTTGTTGTCACGACCCCAAATCCTAACAGGCCGTGATGGCACCTATCGTGGAACTAGGCTAGCCAACCATCACATTACTACGCACTTGTTCTCATTTAATAGTTCATAATGCAAAATAAACAGCAATTCAATAAAGAATAATTTATATAGGTATAACGCCCCCAATAATAACCTAACAACTCTAAACATCCTCCCTGAACTGGAGTCAATAGTCATGAGCATCTAAGAATAATTAAATCTAACTCTGCTAAAACTATAATATAAGTCTCTGAATCAAGAGCTAAAAACATAATAAGGAAGGGAAATGGAGAAGCTGTGGACACTGGACAGCTACCTCGAAATCCCGTGACTGCTGCTAACGAACCTGCGTCAGCTACTGCGGTGAGCTCGTACCTAGATCTATGCACAGAGGCACAGGAGTACGCCAACTCAGTAGTAATGAAAAGAAATCACAGTCTGATAAATATAAAGCACACAAACAGATACACCATTTCACAACAACCAGTAAAACATCAAGTCACCAAGTAGTATTTAGCAAATTCATAGGTTCAAAAACCAGTTCCAGACTCCTTTGAAAAACAAGTAAATATCGATATATCTCAGTGAAATCCTCAGTAAAACCAGTTTGAAAACATATTAATATCATCATAAAAGTGCCCCTCGGGCCAAAATCATTTCTCATAATAGATGCCCTCAGGCATTCCCTCAATCACTCAGAATCAATCATCACTCAGTATCAGCCCCGCGGGCAATCATCATAACTCAATCGGTACCGGCGCTCACTGGGGGTGTATTACAAACTCCGTAGGGGCTCCTACAGCCCAAGCGCAATAATAACATAAGGCGTGGAAGCCTTCTCATCTCTCGTATGAGGCCTGGAAGCCTCCTCACATCACTCATAAGGCCTGGAAGCCTCCTCACATCACTCAT
>ML253761.1:137798-163172 GCA_005239495.1 Nicotiana undulata | reverse complement strand
AGTAGAACCTCATTGAGTGATTATTTTTGATTTGCTTGAGGACAAGCAAAAGTCTAAGTTGGGGGTGTTGAAGAGTGGCAATTTTACCACTCATTTTAGCCTCTTTCCAGTAGATTTTGTGCTGCTCAATGGGTATTTGAGGTTACTATCAGTGTATAATTGCTCTATTTGCAGGGAAATGATGCCATGAAGTGGTTAAGGTCAAATTGGAGTGAAATTGAGTAAAAAGAGAGTAAAGAAGAGAAAATAGGGGAGAAATGGCCGAATGCGATCGTATATGCAACATGCGAATCGCATTTCGAGCTCAGAGATCGCATACTGCAACAGAAAGTTGAGTCAAGATTAATGAGTGAAATGCAGTCAGATATGCGACCGCATATCGCAAATGAGGTTCGCATCTGAGTCGCATCACCATCTGATGCCTGAAGCTACATTGTAAATGCGACGCACGAATGCGATCGCATATCACTAATGCGGACCGCATATCTCAAATGCGACGACCCTCTGGGACCTAGGGTTTGATATGCGAATCGCATCCCTGCTATGCGACAGGAATGCGATCGCAAATCAGCCCGACAGGGATGTTTTTGTCCACTTTTCACTCTAATTTTTGGCCCTCTATAAAAAGCATACCTTGGCAACATATTAGGGATCTTAAAATACATATCTTTGGACATATTTTGAGTTTTGTAAATATATTTTGAGAGAGAAGAACAAGTTTTGAAGCTAGGGCTTTGCACACACACTTGGGTCTTGAAGATTTCACCATTGTGGTTAAGGATTTCTTACCCATTTATGTTTATTTCTTCATTTCCTTGTTTTGTATTGAATATCTAAGTGTGTAGTATTTTTCCAACACTTGAATATGGTTTATGGGAATATTCATGTTTAAAGTGTGGATTAAATACCTTGTTGTGCTTATGTATTGAATGATTTTCATATATTTGTGAAGTGGGTGTTTGTTATTTTAATTATTCTTGTTCTTTAATGTTTCCAAAGGGATTAGCTAACCCTAGGACTCGCCCATTAACTCCGAATTAGTTTTGGAAAAGATTATTTGGGGTTGGGAAAGATTAATTAACAAGAACTTGAGGATTTAACCCTCATTTTATAGATTCAACCTAGGGATAGGATTTAACTACTTGTAGCCAAACTCGAAAGTGCTAAATCTCCTAATTGGGTTAGGGATAATTCAATTAGGAAGTCTTGTTAGTCTTTGGGAAAAGCTAATTAAGAAATGTTATCCGTGGCTAATTAACATTACCCGCTCATATTTGTAAAATCGTGAAATACATTGGATCGTTACTCGAGTGTAATACCCGAAGCATCGATACTTGTTGCCATCGATCATTTTAATTGCTTTCTAGGTTAGTTTATATTTTCGCATTTAGTTATAAACAATTATCAAAAACCCAAAATCATATTTGTTTGGCACTGCACGATAAGTGATAATTCTCTAGCATTCCTAAACGCCCTCATATTGTTCTTTGTGGGATTCGACCCCAACCTTGTTAGGTTACTATATTTGACAACGATCGCTTACATTCTTTTAAGGTGTAAATTGAGCATATCATCCGCGACCGCAGTGTAGAAAATCCAGGTGATCTGCGATCGCATTCGTTCTTCGCGATCGCGTAGTGTATCAGGGGATCTGGGTGGGGACTCAGTGATTCTTCTCTTTGGTCGCACTCTTCCCTCCGCGATCGCAGAGGTCTGTGGAACTAACCTTCCGCGATCGCAACCCCCTGCCTGCGGTCGCATAGTAGGATTCCCTATAGCTCTGTGATCGCATCCCTTATTCCGCGATCACAGAGAAGAAAAAATTTCCCAGTTATATTTAGTCCAAAAACATAATACTTTACACAGGATTTCACAATTTTCAGCATTCTCTTCTTCCTCCAGCCTCCATTGATGACCCCCAAGCTAGAATCCCTCCATAGCTTCTTGGGTAAGTGATTTTAACTCCTATTTCTCTCACTTTTCTTCCATAATCACTAGAATCTAGGCCTAAAATCATGAAATCAAAGTAGAAATTAGGGGATTTGGGTAGAGTTAGGTTTTTGAGAAAATTGGGTGATTCAACCTCAATTTGGGGTCGGATCTTGCAACAAATCATATATTTTAACTCGTGGGTTAGGGTGATTGGGTTTTTGTCCGAACCTCGAGTTTGGACTAAGCGGGCCCGGGGTCGAATTTTGGTATTTTTGGAAGAATGCTATAAATTGAATATCTAGGCTATGGGATTGTGTTATTGAGTTTTTATTGATATTATTGAATTAATTATGCCTAGATATCGTTGTTTCGGAGTTGGATTATAAAGGAAAGACGGTCTTAGAGGGTTGATTGCTATACTTTGGACCGAGGTAAGTGTCTTGCCTAACTTTGGTGAGGGAATAGGTATTATTTGCTATGTGCTAAGTGATTATCATGTTCATTGCATAGGTGAGGTGACGAGTACCTATGCAATGTGTGTCAAGCATGCCCGTGAGTCTATTTTGATAGAAATTGCAGTATTTCTTCCATGTTTAGCATATCATGAGATTGTCTTTACTTGGTAATTTATTCTTGATTGAAAGTAATGGCTGTTGAGCTTGAGAAGTGTTGGTACGAATGAAAATCCAAGTGTAGAGTATGCGATTGAGGTGATTGGTTATAGATGAGACCCTTGCCGGGCATTTATTGAGTTATTAATTGATGTTTTCCCCTTGCCGGGTGATTTGAACTGTCTATTTCCATTATGTTGTACTCCTTGCCATTATATCTGTTATTATTTGGTGAGGAAGAGTGTAAATCACGAAGGGTGATGCCGTACCATGACATCTGATTACATTTCATAGTGAGGAAGAGTGTAAAGCACGAAGGGTGATGCCGTGCCATGATTCATATATATTATAAGCACGAAGGTTAATGTCGTGCCATGATTTCCATTGATTATATGCACGAAGGTTAATGCCGTGCCATGATTTACATTGCCTTACATTGTACATTGCATTGTGAGGAAGAGAGTAAAAGCACGAAGGGTGATGTCGTGCCATAATATTTGATTACATTGCATTGTGAGGAAGAGTTTAAAAGCACGAAGGGTGATGCTGTGCCATTGTTTTACATTTCTCGTACTTATACTTGTTTCGTTGGCTATTGTGTTAGATTGCCTCCCTTGTTCACTTCTATATGTCAATTTGACTGCTTCATTTCACTTGTTCCCCTTTACTGCTCCCGTATCCCTTACTTGCCTGCTCATCTCCTGCTATGTATTATCCCTATTACCTGCTGTAGAATAGGACAGATTATTGTTATTGTCAAGTCTAGCCTCGTCACTACTTCGGCCGAGGTTAGGCTCGGCACTTACTCAGTACATGGGGTCGGTTGTACTGATGCTACACTGCACTTCTTAATGTTGTGCAGATCCCGCATCCGGACCCAGTGGACCGCATTGAGGGAGTCACCTTCAGTCCACCCAGAGCTTCAAGGTATACCCGCTGGCGTTCGTGGGCCTTGGTGTCTCTCCTGCTTTTGGATTCCTCATTGTCTTACTTTTTCTCCTAGTTCCAAGACAATTATATATATCCTTTCAGACTCTGTATTTAGCACTCAGTTTAGATAGTTCGTGAGGTTATGACACCCCGGTTTTGGGATGTGGCGATGTTATTGTCTTTATCCTTTCATTATGTGTTTTTGAAGTATTATTATTTTTCTGCTGTAAAAGTTTTGAGGTAATTTGGGATGTTTTTGAAGTATTATTATTTTTCTGCTGTAAGGGTTGAAAGTAAATGAATTTGAGATATTCCAGTAAAGGTTTGAAGGTTAATGGCTTTAATACCGTTACGTTGTTTTATCGAGGTCAAAATGTTGTGTACGTTGGCTTGCCTAGCGGGTTCGACGTTAGACGCAATCACGACCTGAAAGGTGGGATTTCGGGTCGTGACAATAAATTTTAATTCAATAATTTCATAAAATTTCTACTAGCTTTAATTAATTTCTCATTTAATTATTTCTTTTGTTAAAAATCACGGATTCGCTTGCATAGCGCGATAGTTAATTTTTAATTAATTCCTTAAATGTAGTAATTTCTTTTAAAAGTAATAATATACTAGTAATCTTGTCATACCTGCAGATTCGCTTGCGTAGCACAATTATGATAAAATTAATAAATTTCGTCCCGATCACGCATTCGCTTGCATAGCGTGGTTATGACAACGTAATTCATCCAAAAATCATTTTTTCTTGATAAATCTGATAATCAAGAAATAAAAGCGGATAGGTAAAACATGAAAATCTAATAAAAGCACAATTTATCAAAAAATTAACTCAAGCCAATTTTAGTCAATAAAAGCGACCGTGTTAGAACCACGGGACTCTGGGAATGCCTTACACCTTTTCCCCGATCAACAGAATTCCTTACCTGGACTTTGTTTTCGCAGACAGATAAAAATAGAGTCAAACCTTCCTTTGACTAGGGATTCAAATAAAAGGTGACTCTTACACCGAAAAAATCAATTCCAAGTGGCGACTCTGTAAATAAAATAATCCCTACTCAAATTTGTCAATTCAATTAGAAAAACCCTTTAACCGACAATCCATAACACATATACTATCTTTTGGGGGTTAGAAAAGGGGTGTGACATATATAATCATATTTTACCATTTACCCTATATCTTTTCATAATAATAATAATTCTACTCCTTATCCTTTTGTTTTAATAATATTGCAAGATTGTTAGTGCTGAAACAATGCCAAACAAGATAATCTATCCAAGCGTTGTATTCATCAAATAATACAGTATAATACAATACAATATGATATATTAGGAAACGACATGTAACACCAATCCAAACAACTATTTTACCATTCGGCGTAATGGCGAAATAATTGTAAGAAAAAAATGGTCCAATTGAACTAAAAATCACAAAAAAATTGGGAAAAATAAAAAGATGCCACCGACCCATACTACCTACGATTATCATTATTACTATTAATAATACTCCCTCCGATCCCTTTGATTTAATTTTTTGGCATTTTTTTCGTGATTCATAATATTTGATTTCAGATATCCGGAAAGAATTAAGGTTAATATAATTAATTAAATATTAAAATATGAATTTTTTAATACGTGTGAAAATATCAAAAGAAAAATCAGTTAAAATAGACCATAAGGATTAGTCAAATTAAAACAGAGCACCGATAAATCGATAACAATAAGTACATACCTTGTATACGCCACCAAAAATTGGATGGGGAAGTTTGACAAGCAATATAAATTGAGCGGTTAATTAGACCACAGGCTTTGGCCACACCCATTTAGGCTAATTCAATGTTTAGGTCTCTGTAAAAGTAAGATGCCCCTAGAGGTCCATTATTTATTCGAGTAGGTAAAACCATGTGGTTGGTATTCTTGACTTTTGGCAATATTTGTGTAGAAATGATATACGTAGCCACTCTAAAAGATTGCTATTTAGAACTTGACCAATGCGTTCTGAATTTTAATTTTTAAATTTAAATTTTAAGCATAAAATTATCCCGAGTTATCATGAAAATTGTTAGTTTCAAATTTATAACAAAAATAACTACCATCGAATTTTAAAGTATCCATGAGAATGACTATATGTGCACTGTCCCCACTATTTGTAACTTATGGGCTTTTAGTTCCATTTGCATTGTGAGATATAAAGTTGGGCACGGCCTCTTGGGCCATTGAGGATGAAGCCGGGGCATTTGCATCCGTACTCGCTTTTTGTGTCACGTTTTAACATATACTCGCTTTGTAAAAAAAATTTAACTTATACCCGCTTTTTCATAACTTCAGCATACGAGACTGAAGTAGCAAAGGCAATCACGTAAAACTTCAGTATTCTAGTAGACGGGCCTGAAGCAGCTTGTGAACTTCAGCTCTAGAGCTGAAGTTTTTGTATTTGTAACTGGGGAACTTCAGCTCTAGAGTTGAAGTATTTATTTTGTAACTCGTGAATTTCAGCTCTAGAGCTGAAGTTTTTTGTCTTTATAACTGGGGAACTTCATCTCTAGAGCTAAAGTTTTTGTCTTTGTAACTGGGGAACTTCAGCTCTAGAGCTGAAGTTTTTGTCTTTGTAACTGGGGAACTTCAGCTCTAGAGCTGAAGTTTTTATTTTGTAACTCGCGAATTCAGCTCTAGAGCTGAAGTTTTTGTCTTTGTAACTGGGAAACTTCAGCTCTAGTATTTTGTAACTCGCGAACTTTAGCTCTAGAGCTGAAGTTTTTGTCTTTGTAACTGGGGAACTTCAGCTCTAGAGCTGAAGTTTTTATTTTGTAACTCGTGAATTTCAGCTCTAGAGCTGAAGGATTTGTTTTTATAATTGGGAGCTGAAGTTTTTGTCTTTGTAACTGGGGAACTTCAGTTTTAGAGCTGAAGTTTTTGTTTGTAACTGGCAAACTTCAGCTCACCGAGGAAAAGGAGCTGAAGTTATTTAAAAAGTGGGTACAAGTTAAAAGTTTAAAAAAAAATGGGTATAGGTTAAATGGGGACGACCAAATAGGGCGCCCCGTGCAATTTTTACGATGAAGCTCCTCCCATGAAAATTTTGCCAGTTGTCCCTTTTTGTATCTAGCTGCTTAATAAATGACCATTTGGTAAAATAAATAACAATAATATACTCAGTACATTCTCACAGGTAAAGTTTAGGGAGTGTACTATCAACTATGTAAGCAAATATTTATCCCTATCTTATGAAGGTAGAAGGATTTTTTTTTCGATAAATCATTGGCTCAAGGAAAGCGCATTCACAACAGTTATAACAAAAATTTACGAAAGAAAAACAATAACAACCATAAAAATAATAATATAATTGAAGCAAAAGAAATAACAGATAGTAATAGAAATCAAAGAATAGGAAAGATGGAGATAACACTAGTACTACAAGTATAGAAAAGAAATACAAGTTTGAAAAAGAAATGTACTCGACTATTTACTAACTTAATACCCTAATACTCGATCTCCACACGCGTTTATTGAGGGTCGTTTTCGTCCCCGGTAAGCTAAAGATGTGTCATGTCCCGCCTGATCATCTCCCTCCGATACTTCTTCGGCCTATCTCTACCTCTCCTCGGATGCGCCATATCCAATCTCTCGCACCTTCTTACTGGAGCATTTGTGCATCTTTTCTTCACATGCAAATAGAGGCGGATCAAGGTTTTATATTTTATGGGTTCAACTTTTGAAATTTTAGTATTGAACCCATTATATTTTTAAAGTTATAGGTTCATATCTACTATTTTTGTAATTTTAATGAATTTTTTACATATAAATTTTTATTCTGCGTCAAAAATTATGGGTTCAGTTGAACCCAATGATACGACACTGCATCCGCCACTGATGCCAAATCAGCTCAGCCTCATTTTTCATGTCTTGTCACCACACAAGCTACTCTCATCTTGTCCCGTATTTTCATTCCTAATCATATTCCTTCTAATATGCTCGCACATGCGTCTCAGCATCCTATTGATCGAGCTTTCATATGTGCCCATTCATGACAGAGGGAGTATTTCCTTTATTTGTTTTTTCAAGGTAAAAGAAATTAAAGACTACGGCTAACTTAAATTGATCCAGCTAGCCTTCATGTGTGCCCATTCATGACAGTATTCAATTGTGCAAGACATAATATTTTGGAAGCGGAGCAATGTATTTGTTATTACCACTTTTACTTACTGAGATTCCATTAGAAATCAATTGTCTTCAATTAGTAACACCGCTTCTAATGTTTTGGACAGGAAGTGTTTATTACCTACCAACCACTGCGTCAAATTCATTAAAAATAGTCTTTTGTTATAAATAGAATTTTATTTAGAGTGAATGTATAGCGTTTAGAGAGTTTTACTTTATTGCTAAGTTATTTTTCCCTATAAATAAAGAGGTTTTATCCCATTGTAAATCATTCCAAAATTCAATAAGAATTTTCTCTCTCTTTCTCTGCAATATTCTTCTTCTTCTTTTATTGTTTCATAACACGTTATCAGCACGAGACTCTAACCAATTGAGTAGAAGTTTTGGCATTGAGCACAATGATTGTCAATTGTTCCATGAACTTCATTCATGATTAAATTCTGGATTTAAGGTAAGTATTTTACTTTATTTTCTCTTTTAAATTCTTGAAATTCTCTAATTTGATTTTAACAACAAGTAAAGACAATAAATTTTGATTATAACTCTAATAGAGTTGCAAGAAATTATAATCACCCGAAGTGGTTAAATTTCTACGCCTTTCCATGATCAAATTCATGTATGATTGTGGGCAAAGAAATGGAAACACGTCCCATTGAATTTGCTTCATTCTCATTCCCCTTAAGAGAATGTGATAACAATATTTGTTTAGTCTGAGATAAGACAAAATTATTACCGTGAAGGTATAAATGGACGTGGACGTGGCAATATACGAAATTATGATCGTCATCATTGTGATAATGAGAATAATAAGGATTCTCAAGATAATCCTTCACTTTATGAAAGTAATATTTATCATAGAGAATGGAACATTCTCCTCCAAGTCCAAGAGGAACTTGTTGAGTTTTAAAGATATCCGCCGAAATGGATATCATATTGAGACAATAGATGAGAATAATCTTGAAAATCTCATCATTACCAAGAATGTCTCTGGGCAGAAAAAGGTTATTGAGAAATTCACATCTTTATCTTGTGGCCTGTATTGGACAAGAATTAGTGCAATCGAGACACATTCTATTGTAAACCAAAAAGGTTACCGATTCCAATACTTTTGTACTTTGGCATGATCGATTGTAATATCCTGGATCAATTATGATGAGACGAATTATAGAAAACTCAAATGGACATCCATTAAAGAATTTAAAGATTCTTTTAAATAATGAATTTTCTTGCACTTCTTGTTATCAAGACAAGTTAATTATAAGATCATCACCAACAAAAGTTGGGATTGAGTCCCCTGCATTTTTTGAACATATACAAGGGGATATTTCTCGGGGATTTGTCAGTCCCAGTAGCTTCTCTTTCAGCTTCTTAACCGCGTGGGGCCTTTGGAGAAGCAAGTAATCCATTTCTATCTCTTTCCTCAGGTATTAAGGTTCCTGCCCTTCTTGTGTCACGAGCTTTTTCCATTCTCTTTCTTTTTTTAAGGATTGGAATGGAATCTTTCGGTAATGGTCTAACTAGCTCCACCCCTTTGATGGGGGAATGTACTTCATGTCCTAGCTTTCCTTTCTTTCGGGGCCATTTCCTTCGCCCTTTCTTCTTAGTCTGAGGCATCTCCCTCTCGTCCTAACCAATACTATCAAAAAGAAATTTTTTTGACGAAGTTATTTCATTGTCCCTTTTTTCCCTGATGGATGAATATGTGGACCTATTCACCCACCTAGTGGGTCGTTTAGATATTTTATGGTCTTAATAGATGCATCTTCTAGATGGTCTCATGTGTACCTATTTTCATCTCGCAACCTCGCGTTTGCAAAATTAATGGCACAAATAATCCGATTACGGTCATAATTTCCCGATAATCCGATTAAGTCTATTAGACTTGATAATGCTGCTAAGTTTTTATCCCAAATATTTAATATTAATGCTTTTCAATTGGGATAAAAGTGGAGCATTGTGTAGCTCATGTTCACACTCAAAATGACCTTGCAGAATCTTTAATTAAATGCCTGCAATTGATAACAAGACCGTTACTCATGAAAACGAGACTGCCCACTTCTGTTTGGGGTCACGCCATTTTGCATGCATCAATGCTAGTTCGTCTCAAACCGACAAATTATCATAAATATTCACCGTTGCAATTAGATTTGGGTCATAAACCTAATATATCCCATTTAAGAATTTTTGAATGCGCAGTATATGTAGCACCGCCATATCGCACCAAAATGGGTCCCCAAAGAAGGTTAGGAATATTGTTTAACCAAAGAATAAGATCCTTTGACTAAAGCTTAATTTAGGATAAACTCGGGGTACTGATAATCGAATTAGTAAAATAAAGAATAAAGTAGCAATAATTTCGAGAGTGATATGCAAAGAATAAATAGCTTTTTCTCCGAGAATTCAGATGTCCTGTTTGTTACATTTTTATCCCTTTTATAGGGATATTCTCCTAGTACAACATTTGGATTTCTGTCATGATAGCCTATTTAATGATTAATTATTACATTAATGAGGCATTATAATGGTAAATAGTAAATGTTATTTTAGGAGTTACATAACGTACAAGACATTGATTGCTGATCTTCGAATCTGCCCATTATTGCGTCTGGATTCGTTGTGACAATGTCTCTTCTTCTTTGATGATCTTTCCGCAGCTAATTCCTTGTATTGACCGTACCTTTTTATCACGTGTCCACATGTGATGTTTTATTTGGTCCACCTGGCTGGCTGAGTCATCCAAAATTTGTACACGTATGAGGCTATATTTTTTACCAATACAGATAGCCCCCCCACTTTTCATGCATTGAGCGTATAATATTTGGTAAGTGGATACACATTTATGGCGGGAATATTTTGCCTCCGCTTTACCTCGAAACCTTGTATTCTTTTGTGGACGCATGCGTCGTACATCACTTCCATTTAATGCTTCTTCCACGTGTTCGTTTTTGATTGGTTCTAAAATGACCCGGCGCCTTTTAGGGCTTTTTGCGGCTGCATCAGTCCCGAAGTGACACCTTTAATTATGACTTTCCATCATTACCTTTCCAAGTTTTGACGGTCGCCATTAGGTATAAATAGTCGTCTTCTTTTTATCCTTTGTACGAAAAACTTCCATAACTTAATCTTTTCTTTGTGAAAGAATTTCTTCTTTGCTTTTATAAATATGTCTTCCTCAGGTCAACCTGAAAAGGTTATTGACGTTGAAGCTTTGGCTTCTTCTTCTGCTCCGTCTAGGAGTCGGAGAGGTGGCCGACTAAGGAGCCTGGGACGTACCTCTACTAGAGGTTCTTCCTCTCCTTTAATTTTCCCTTCCTCCGCTAGGTCATTTTTTTCTTAGAGGGGTAGATCTTCCCATTCTGTTTCTAGGAACAAGGATGATTTTCATGAACCCAGAGTTGATGAAATCATTCCTGCTGAGATAGTCTTCCCAGATGTAAATTCTCCTATCGCCGAACATGCTTCCGCTTTAGATAATGTCGAGAAATATGCTACCATCATTACTGTAGGTCATCTTCCTGTTGTTCGTAGGGAATGGTGCCAAGTGGTACTCAAAGAATTACATCTTACAAGACGGTTTTTTCTTACGTCTATACTTACCCTTTCACATTAGGATTTCAGCCTCCTGTTGACCCTGTTATCATAGAATTTTGTCGTTTTTTCAACATTTGCCTAGGAAAAGCTGGTCCTTTAGTATGGCGTGTTGTTGCCTGTCTGAGAGTTCTAGCTTCAAGGTTTTCTGTCCCTTTTACCTTTCATCATCTGATGCATTTATATTCTCCTACTTTATTCCGTCAAGGGGTTTTTACTCTGGTTGCCCGGAGTAAGAGGGTTTTAGTGACCTCTGGCGATGACAAAACAGAGGTTGGTACCTTAGGTACGTGGCTGTTCCCACTGCTGTTTTAGTGGGTGAAACTAATCTTCTCTTCCATGAGAAGTGGAATCGTGCACGTAAGTACTTTGATTCGCACCTGTTTTATTTACATAAAATTATTTTGTGTTTCTAACACCATATCTGTTTTCTTCTTATTTACAGGAACTATGAATGTTATCGAGAATGTCTCCGACATTCGTAGTTGGGTAGAAATAATGTTGACCGCTGCTCCTGCCGAGGAAAGATCCTGGAAGTACTTTTCGGCAAAGTACAAGTGGATTGTCAGGACCCATGGTGAGTAGAGTTTTTCTCACTCCTTTTCTTGCTTGTGTTTTTTTTATTAACTCTTTCTCTTTTCTGATATGGTTTTCTACCCGTGGGACATCTTCATCACTTCCGAGGATGTCATTATCTCATGCCCAAGATATTCTGACCAGTGCTTCAAAAAGGAAAGTCCAAGATCCCCGCTCTGGAAGGGAAGATGAAGGTGGAGAAGAGGGTGTTTTAATGCACCGGCTGAGAAGAAGGCGGGTAGTTTCGGACGACGAGTCGACTCCCGCACCTCTTTCTTCTGTGTTGGCCACTAGGCCTTCTTCTTCTCGTGATCAATCTCAGTTCCAGTCCCCAGCTCGAGACCCTGCCGAGCGTCTGTGTCACAACCCAAAACCTATGGGTTGTGATGGCGCCGGACACCACCGTCAGGCAAACCAACCCATTAATCAATTGAAATACCTTCCTGTTTAATATTTTCGAAATCGTGCCTTTCTTACATTTTATAACCAAGTAATTTAAATTTCTTGTAAATCAAATACGGCAGGAAATCATCTTTAATATAATAAAAGAAATGCCAACACATCCCCAGAACCCGGTGATACAAGTCCATGAGCAATTTCTAAGAATTTATACAATTATACAACGCTTGTCCGAAAAACAAATTGGACAAAGGCAATAAATATAAAATGTAAGTACACAGAAGGGAGACTCTGGCAGCTGCGGAACGCCTCTAGATGAATGCAGCCCGTATAAGTCCCCAAATCGATCACTGTACTATAAAAGTACCTGTGCAACAAAATGCACAGAAAGTGTAGTATGAGTACATATACATATATATACCCAGTGAGTATCCCGTCTAATCTCGAAGAAGTAGTGACGAGAGGTCGACGTGACACTCACTTAGGTCCAACAGTAAAATACATGACAGAATATAATGTAAAATAGTAGACATGTAAGACAAGGGACAGTAATAGGAATGAACCACAGATGAACCAAGTAAATACAGACAGTAATTAATAATGTTCACTTTCTTCCCCCAAACACATGTCAAGCCAAAATCCATGAAGTAATACCAAATAATCACGCGCACATAGGAAGGAGACAACCGGCCGGAGTTAGAAGGTTAGTATCTATGCACTGCCGGGGATCGACCGGCCCGTCCCATAAGTGCATTCTTACCATAATCATATCTGCGCATTGCCGAGGATCGAACGGCCCGAACCATAAGTGCGTATCTTAGTGTAATCATATCATATCATAGTACAAATCTCGTCCATGCACTGCCGGGGATCGACCGGCCCGTCCCATAAGTGCATTCTTACCATAATCATATCTGCGCATTGCCGAGGATCGAACGGCCCGAACCATAAGTGCGTATCTTAGTGTAATCATATCATATCATAGTACAAATCTCGTCCATGCACTGCCGGGGATCGACCAGCCCGTCCCATAAGTGCATTCTCAAATAATCATCTCTGTGCACTGCCGAGGATCGATCGGCCCATCCCAAAAGTGCACCTGTCAATTCGCCGTAGTGTACGGCCCGCTCCCATGAGAGTGGGGGAAAGTCACACATCGCTCACGGAATATAAATTTGCGAAGCGGTCACATGCGCACATAAATAATTAAAAATCTACTTTCCATAACAAATTCCTTCCAATTATTCAAGTACATGAAATCTCAGGGAAACAGTAATATATCTAATATGAGTTCAAACATATAAGTCATTTCAAGACTGAATACTTTCCATAAATTATTTCTTTCATATTACTTCCCATGAGTCAATTCATTTCATAATATTTGCTGTAAAACAATTCCTTCCATATTATTTTAAAATCCGTAAGTCCCAGAGGAACAAAACCACATAACAGGATGTTATAACATACATATAATTCATTACAAGAAGAATACATGGCATGATGTGGGGCCTAACTACCCGGACATAACAATAATAGCCGCTACGTAAGGACTCTCGTCACTTGGTACGTACGTAGCCCCCACAAACAATTACATACAGCAGATAGAACACCTAAGGGGACAATTCCCTCTTACAAGTTTAGAAAGGAGACTCACCTCGTGTCGAATATACCTCTCGGACCAAGAACGCGCCTGCAACTCCGAACTCTACACCCGAGGACTCGCAACTGAAGTAGGAAAAATAATCTGTATAATATTCTTGGAAAAGATTTCACCGTACTCCCTTAGGATCGCAAAATTCCCATTGCTATTATGCTAAGAAGCCTCGTATGAATTTTATTTATCGAAAAATAAAGTTACTACCATTCCAAATGATTGTAATTCGAACACCATCGCGAAACCTCTCCTTCTCCAATTTTTATTATTGATTCTGGCTCTTCACCTAAATCACTGTACTAATTCCTCAAGCTACAACCTTTCTAACAATCAATCAAGAGTGTTATATTACAAGCACACTATTTAATCTAGATACTATTTGATAGTTGCAAATCCGATTGAAAGCTTCACAACTTCTTAAACCAAGTAGTTGTAAACATACTTGACTGACAATAATGTAGTCTACTCAAGGAAGCCTTAAGCTAAAAAGGCATAATGAAACAGTCAAAATTATCTTTTTAAACAACTAACGCATAATTCACGTGTAATCAAGGAACCATATGTGTTATGACTCATCATGCACATTGGTGCCACCTTGGCCTAGCTTAGTGCCATTTGGCACTTATAAAAGAAACCTTTATCCACTTATTAGGTAATTAGGTAGTATTCCGTTATCCGGTAATTAACCAATTGCCCGCATAATTAAGAATTATCTCACATTACTTAAAATTCTACTTATTTTTAATACACTTTATATAACTGACTATCATGATCATGGGGTACCTTATATGGTACTAGTCCATAAATATCGGGTATTTGTGATGACCCAAAAAGGGGTCATCTTATGTGCATCTAATTTGGACTGTGTTTCGAGGCCCGAAATCCTCCATTAATCTCACCTTGATGTGCATGCACATCCCTGGCGCGTAGCCGAGAATCCTTTATGTGAAAAACTTGATTAAGAGTTAAATTTGTGATAATTAATTAAATAAAATTGACTTTGGTCAACATTTTTGGTAAACGGACTCAGATTTGTTATCCGACGGTTCCGGAAGGTCCGTAAGAAAATATGGGACTTGGGCGTATGCCCGGAATCGAATTCCGAGGACCCAAGTCCGAGAAATAAATTTTTAAAGAAAATTATTTTATGAAAATATTAAAGGCTTATGAAAATGGACCTTGATGTGAAACCTGTGCTGCCAAGCCCGTATTATGATTTCAGAGCCCGAAAAAGGTTCAATATGTGTTATATAAGTTATATGTGAAATTTGGTAAGAAACGGACTTAATTTGATTGGTTTCGGATCAAAATGAGGAAAATTGGAGTTAATGAAGTTTTGAGGTTTTTAAAGAATTTGAAATTTGGCTTGAAAGGTGATTTTACGTTCCCGAGGTCCGATTGAGATTCCGAGACCGGGAATAGTTCCGTTGTGTCATTTATAACTTGTCTGCAAAATTTGAAGTCATTCCAAGTAGTTTAGGTCGGTTCGGCGCATTGAAGTGAATTCTAGAATTTCAAAGTTCTTAAGTTTGATTAATTTGGTTTTGGGGTTTGATTTCGAGTTCCATTGTTGTTTTTCATGTTCCGGAAGTTCGAGCGAGTTCGTATCACGAATACAGACTTGCCGGTGCTTTTGGACGGGGTCCCGAGGGGCTCGGGGGTGTTTTAGACCCCCGAGAGCTAAGTTGGAAAACCAGAAATTTCTGCTATCTCGTTTCCTTCTCTGCGATCGCAGAAGGTGGGTTGCGATCGCGGAGGAGGATTTTTGCTGGGATGTTGATTGTTCTATGCGATCGGAGCTTCCCCTTTGCGATCGCAGAGGTCTGGGTTCCACACCTTCGCGATCACAACCCATTTCTTGCGATCGCATAGAGTCGCGTCTGGGCCGGGTGAGTTTGTTCTTTGCGATCGCAGGACCCCTGCCGCGATCGCAGGACCCCTGCCGCGATCGCAGAGGTCTTGCCAGTTGTTCTTCGCGATTGCAGGACCTCTGCCGCAATCGCAGAGGTCTGGCCAGTTGGTCTTCGAGATAGCAGGCCCCTTATCGCGATCGTAGTGAAGGAATCACTGGACAGTGTTATAAAATACATGACTTAGCCTTGTTCCTCCATTTTCATCTTCCTCTTCAAGATTTTAGAGAGCTTTTCAAGGGACCTTCCACCACTGTTATTGAGGTAAGTAAATTCCATAGTTTTCTAGTTTCAAACACTAATCCCTAGTTAAATTCACTACTAAATTATCTAAAATCCTAGAATTAGGTAGTAATTATAGGGTTCTTGAGGATTTTGTAATTTTCTATTTTAGACCATGAAATCAAGTAGAAATCACACCTTAATGATTCTTAGGCTATAGGTGAGTGATCCCTTCGAGAATTTTCGGAATTTTACCATGAGTGGTCGGGGTTGGAAATTGAGAATTCTTCAAGAATGGCGAATTTTATTGAATAATTAAGATGAGTTATCACATTGTACATGCATTGATGTTATTGTATATCTTTTGACTAGTTGCGAGTCCTCGAGTATAGATTTCGTAGTTTCAGGCGCAATTGTGGTCCGAGGGGTAGATTCGACACGAGGTGAGTCTCCTTTCTAACCTTGTAAGAGGGAATTGTCCCCATAGGTGATGTATATGCTATGCGTAACCTGTTTGGGGGCTACATACGCGCCAAGTGACGAGAGTCCGTATGTAGTGGCTATTATTTTTTATGTCCGGGTAGTTAGGCCCACATCATCCCTTATATGTTTTTCTTATAATGCCTTAAATATGTTTTTCTTGTAATGCCTGATATGTTTTCTTGGTAATGCTTCATATGATTTATTGTAATGCCACAAGTACTACGAAATTATGTTTTGCATCGCATTATTCTTCTGAGGCTTTATTGAAAAGAAATTGTGAAATATATGGGAGCGGGCCATATGCCACGGCGAAATTGAAAAGAAATTGTGAAATATATGGGAGCGGTCTGTACTCCATGGAGGAATTGAAAGAAATTGTGAAATATATGGGAGCTGGCCGTACGCCACAGCGGAATTGAAAAGCAATTGTGAAATATGTGGGAGCGGGCCGTACGCCACGGAGGAATTGAAAAGAAATTGTGAAATATATGGGAGCGGGCCGTACGCCACGGCGGAATTGAAAAGAAATTGTGAAATATATGGGAGCGGGCCGTACGCCACGCTGGATCTAAGAATTTGTGATTTTGTTTCATTCGGTGGTCTTACTTTTGAAAGTGCTTTATTGTTTAAGTTCAGTAACTGTTTGGATTTTTCTGTTCTCAGTATGTGTACTTGTTGCTTATTTTTCACTGACATGCCTACCATATTTCATCATATGTTATTATTGCTGGACCCTAGTGAGTATCGAGTCGACCTCTCGTCACTACTTCTTCGCGTTTAGGCGGGATACTCACTGGGTACATATTTATTTAATATGTACTCATGCTGCACTTTCTTTTCTTTTCTGTACTTGACTGTACAGGTCCGGAGGCTGGCACGTCTGACTATCATGCCGGTGCTAGATATTGATTGCGTGGTCATACTTTTCGGTGAGCTGCTTTCTCGGCGACTTCCTAGCAGCACCCTTGAGCTCTTTTGTTATATTTCTCCGCTCACTTCATTCAGAGGGAGACTCTGTATATATTGTAGTCATTGTATATTCAGTAGTTGCCTATGACACTCGTGACACTAGTTCCTGGCATACACGCGTAGTGTATATTTATATTTTGGTGTTTTGGGATGTATATCTATGTGTGCATTTTATTTCGGATTGTATCTACTAGGATTTCACTTCCGCTCAAGGCTAGTATCATGTTTGTCGTTATAAATTGGGAATCTCTGACTATTTAACTAGATGGGAAAGGTATCACTTGGTGTAATTATTGTTGGCTTGCCTAACCCCGTCGTTGGGCGCCATCACGACTCAGATTGGGATTCTGGGTCGTTTCAACGTGGTATCAGAGCACTAGGTTCACATAAGTCTCATGAGTCATGGGAAGGCCCAGTAGAGTCTTGCGGATTGGTACGGAGACGTCTGTACTTATCTTCAGGAGACTATGGGGTGTTAGGAAACTTCACTTTATTCATATCCTGTCGTGCAATCTATGATGTACTCAAATTATTCTTCCATGCTCTCGCAGATGGTGAGGACGCGTGCATCCCATGTTCCTGGTCCGGGAGAGGCTGCTGCCCCGACTGCCCAAGGTCAGGGTAGGGGCAGGGGTAGAGCACCTGCTCGNCCAGAGGACCCTATTATAGAGGAGCAGGATGAGGTGCCTCCAGTAGCACCTGCTCCAGTGGATTTCATGACGGGGCCAGGCTTCCAGGAGGTCATGGGCCGTATGCTGAGATTCATGGACACTATGTCTCAGGCTCGTTTATTTCCAGCTGACCCTACAACTTATCAGGCGGGAGGGGGAGTCCAGACCCCTACCGCTCAGGCCATAGGTCAGGCAGCAGCAGCACGTCATACCCCGGGCACACCGCCCATGGGAGGGGTTCAGCCCGTGGTAGCAGCTCCAGAGCCCAGGCTAGTTGCAGAGGGTGACCAGCAGAAGATGTTGGATAGATGGACCCGACTTCGCCCTCCAGTCTTTGGGGGTGAGCGGGGAGAGGATGCTCAGGATTTTATTGACAGGTGAAGGGTCAGACTGCACAACATGAGGATTTTTGAATCCCATGGAGTGGATTTCACCACATTTCAGTTAGAGGGCAGAGCTCGCAGGTGGTGGCAGTCATATATTCTTAGCAGACCAGCAGATTCTCCTCCTGTCACTTGGGACTAGTTCGCTCAGTTATTTCTAGAAAGATACATTCCACCTTCTGAGAGGGAGGAGCTACGGGGTCAGTTTGAGCGACTAGAGTAGGGGTAAATGTCAGTGACTGATTATGAGGCTAGATTTTCAGAGTTGTCTCGCCATGCCCTTATGATATTGCCTACTGATGTCGAGAAGGTGCGACGGTTCGTGGCAGGCTTGCATCCAGGTATTAGGGCCTCTATGGCCAGATAGGTAGAGATGGGTACCCCATATCAGTTTGTAGTCGAGATAGCTCGACGGATTGAGGGTTACCGTATGAGGAGCAGGGAGCAAGGTCAGCCAGGTCAGCAGGACAAGAGGGCCAGGTTCAGAGGTGACTTTAGGGGTGCTCTAGCTAGGGGTAGAGGTCAGTTCGGAGGTGGCCAGTTCAATAGGCCTTCATATTCAAAACCTCCACTACCTCCCAGGGGTATTGCAGCGAGGCCTCAGCTCGGCGCTATGCCAGAGAATTCTTATCGTCCCCCAGCCACCCAGGGTGCACCCAACAACTATTCCAGTCATCAGAGGTCCTCTAGCTCCTATTTTAGTGCCTTACCAAAGGGTTCACACCGCCCTCCAGCTATTCAGGGTTCTTCCTCTTTCAGGCAGCAGGCTGTAGCACCAGGAGATTGTTACGAGTGTGGGGAGCCGGGTCATATGTGGAGGTTTTGTCCCAGGTATCGGGGCAAGGAAGTACAACAGAGTTATCAACCTAGGAGTTCAGCACCAATAGTCCAGCCGCCCCGAGGTGGGGGACAGGTCGGCAGGGGTCGTCCAAGAGGGGGAGGCCAGTCAGGAGAAGGTCAGTTAGTTTCTGTTCACTCTAGGGGAGTTCAGTCTTCAGGAGCCTCAGCCAGATTTTATGCAATTCCGGTCAGATCAGATGCAGTAGCCTCAGACGCCGTGATCATAAGTATTATCTCCGTATGTGGTAGGGAATCTTCGGTACTATTTGATCCAGGATCCACGTATTCATATGTATCTGTACTATTTGCTCATTTTCTGGATGTCCCTCGTGAGTCCGTGTGTTCTTCTATATATGTGTCCACTCTTGTGGGCGATTCTGTGGTGGTAGACCGGGTCTACCGGTCTTGTGTGGTCACTTTCTGCAGTCTCGATACCAGAGCAGACCTTTTATTGCTGGATATGATTGATTTTGAGGTTATCCTAGGCATGGATTGGCTATCTCCTTATCATGCTGTGTTAGATTGCCATGCCAAGACAGTCACTTTAGCCATGCCTGAGTCGCCTAGACTAGAATGGAGAGGTTCTTCAGTTAGTGCCTCCAGCCGGGTTATTTCCTTCATAAAGGCTCGGCATATGGTCGAGAAGGGTTGTTTGGCCTACCTTGCTTATGTGCGGGACACCACCGCCGAGTCTCCTACCATTGATTCAGTGCCTGTTGTTCGAGAGTTCCCGGATGTGTTTCCTTCGGATCTTCCAGGCATGCCTCCAGATCGAGATATTGACTTTTGTATTGATTTTGCTCCAGATACTCAGCCTATTTCCACCCCCTCCTATCGTATGGCTCCTAAGGAGCTGAAGGAGTTGAAGGAGCAGCTTGAGAAGTTGTTGTCGAAAGGGTTCATCAGGCCGAGTGTGTCGTCGTGGGGTGCTCCAGTCTTATTTGTGAAGAAGAAGGATGGGTCTATGCGGATGTGCATTGACTACCGCCAGCTGAATAAGGTTACCATTAAGAATAAGTATCCTCCGCCGCACATTGATGATTTGTTTGATCAGTTACAGGGTGCTCGTTTGTTTTCTAAGGTTGACTTGAGATCGGGTTATCATCAGTTGAGGATTCGGGCTTCTGATGTTCCGAAGATTGCATTTCGTTCCAGGTATGGCCATTATGAGTTCCTGGTGATGTCTTTTGGTTTAACCAATGCCCCAGCAGCCTTCATGGACTTGATGAATAGGGTATTCAGGCCGTATATTGATTCCTTCGTCATCGTCTTCATTGATGACATCTTGATTTATTCGCGGAGCCTGGGTGAGCATGAGCAGCACTTGAGAGTTGTGCTCCAGACCTTGCGGGAACAGAAATTGTATGCTAAGTTCTCCAAGTGTGAGTTCTGGTTAGATTCCGTGGCATTTTTGGGGCATGTGGTATCCGGGGAAGGTATCAAGGTTGATCCTCAGAAGATTGAGGCAGTTCAGAGTTGGCCGCGTCCTACTTCAGCTATAGAGATCAGGAGTTTCTTGGGCCTAGTAGGCTCGCCGATTCGTGGAGGGGTTCTCCTCTATTGCAGCCCCACTAACCAGATTGACTCATAAGAATGTCCCGTTTCGGTGGTATGACGAGTGTGAGGCGAGCTTTCAGAAGCTTAAGTCAGCTTTGACCTCAGCACCAGTTCTGTCATTGCCTTTCGGTTTTGGGATGTATACCGTGTATTGCGACGCTTCACACGTCGGGTTGGGGTGTGTGCTGATGCAGGATGGCAGGGTTATTGCTTATGCTTCGCGACAGTTGAAGGTTCATGAAAAGAATTACCCTGTGCACGATTTAGAGTTGGCAGCGATTGTCCATGCTTTTAAGATATGGCGGCACTATCTATATGGTATGTCTTGTGATGTTTATACTGACCACCGTAGCCTGCAGTACTTGCTTAAGCAGAGGGACCTTAACTGGCTTGAATTGTTAAAAGATTATGATCTCACTATTTTATATCATCCGGGCAAGGCGAATATAGTAGCAGATGCTTTGAGCAGGAGGGCGGCGAGTATGGGTAGCTTAGCCTACATTGCAGCTGAGGAGAGACCTTTAGCCTTGGACATTCAGTTGTTGGCCAATCACCTTGTGAGGTTGGACCTTTCAGAGCCTCGTCGAGTTTTGGCTCATGTAGTTGCTCAGTCTTCGTTGTTGGGGGAGATTATGGCTCGACAGTTTGATGATCCATGCCTTGCAAAGCTTTGGGATGCAGTGGTCTATGGCAGGGCCAAGGGGGTTACTTTGAGCGAGGATGGTGTCTTGAGGCTCCAGGTCCAGTTATGTGTTCCTAATATTGATGGCTTGAGGAAGAGAATTTTGGAAGAGGCCCACAGTTCTCGGTATTCTGTTCATCCGGGTGCGACGAAAATGTACCGTGATTTGAAGCAGCACTACTGGTGGAGGCGGATGAAGAAAGATATAGTGCAGTTTGTGGCTAGGTGTCTCAATTGTCAGCAGGTCAAGTACGAGCACCAGAGGCCAGGAGGCTTGTTTCAGCAGATGCCCATTCCTGAGTGGAAATGGGAGCGCATCACCATGGACTTTGTGGTCGGGTTGCCTCGGACTTTGTGGAAGGTTGACGCAGTTTGGGTCATTGTGGATAGGCTGACCAAATCGGCGCATTTCATTCCTGTGGCTACTACTTATTCTACGGAGAGGCTGGCCCAGATTTATGTTCGGGAGATAGTCCGGTTACACGGTGTGTCGGTGTCCATTATATCTGATCGAGGTCCTCAGTTCACCTCGCACTTTTGGAGATCATTGCACAGTGGGATGGGCACTCAAATAGATCTCAGCTCAGCATTTCACCCTCAGACTGATGGTCAGTCGGAGCGTACCGTTCAGATTTTGGAGGATATGCTCAGGGCTTGTATGATTAATTTTGGCGGTCAATGGGACCAGTTCTTTCCTTTGGCAGAGTTTGCATATAATAACAGTTATAAGTTCAGCATCGAGATGGCTCCATTCGAGGCTTTATTTGGCCGGCAATGTTGTTCTCCGATTGGGTGGTTTGAGCCTGGCGAGGCCAAGCTATATGGTACAGATCTTGTGGGAGATGCCTTGGAAAAGGTGAAGATTATTCAGGAAAGGCTCCGTACAGCTCAGTCCAGACAGAAGAGTTACGCGGATCAGCGGGCGCGTGATGTAGCATTTATGGAGGGAGATAAGGTTATGTTGAAGATTTCGCCGATGAAGGGCGTTATGAGATTCGGGAAGAGGGGAAAGCTAAGCCCCAGGTTTATAGGCCCTTTCGAGGTGTTGAGGCGAGTCGGGGAGGTTGCTTATGAGCTCGCTTTTCCTCCCGCCTTATCGAGGGTTCATCCGGTATTTCATGTGTCCATGCTCTGGAGATATCATGCCGATCTCTCTCACGTGATTGATTTCAGCACTATTCAGTTAGATGAGAAGTTGGGCTTCGAGGAGGAGCCAACCGCTATTATTGACAAGCTGGACTGCCAGTTGAGGTCTAAGAGAATTTCTGCTGTAAAGGTCTAGTGGAGGGGTCAACTAGTCGGTGAGGCGACTTGGGAGTCCGAGGAGGACATGCGGAGCAGGTATCCACAACTATTTGGCACATCAGGTATGATTCTACGTCCGTTCGAAGACGAACGTTTGTTTTAGAGGGGAAGATTGTGATGACCCAAAAAGGGGTCATCTTATGTGCATCTAATTTGGACTGTGTTTCGAGGCCAGAAAGCCTCCATTAATTTCACCTTGATGTGCGTGCGCAGCCCGGGCGCGTAGCCGGGAAGCCTTTATGTGAAAAACTTGATTAAGAGTTAAATTTGTGATAAGTAATTGAATAAAGTTGACTTTGGTCAACATTTTTGGTAAACAGACCCGGATCCGTGATCCGACAGGTCCGTAAGAAAATATAAGACTTGGGCGTATGCCCGGAATCGAATTCCGAGGACCCAAGTCCGAGAAATAAATTTATAACGAAAATTGTTTTATGAAAATATTAAAGGCTTATGAAAATGAACCTTGATGTGAAACCTGTGCTGCCAGGCCCGTATTATGATTTCAGAGCCCGAAACAGGTTCAATATGTGTTATATAAGTTATCTGTGAAATTTGGTAAGAAACAGACTTAATTTTATTTGTTTTGGATCAAAATGAGGAAAATTGGAGTTAATGCTGTTTTGAGGTTTTTAAAGAATATGAAATTTGGCTTGAAAGGTGATTTTATGGTCCCGAGGTCCGATTGAGATTCCGAGACCGGAAATATTTCCATTGTGTCATTTATAACTTGTCTGCAAAATTTGAAGTCATTCTGAGTAGTTTAGGCCGGTTCGGTGCGTTGAAGTGAATCTAGAATTTAAAAGTTCTTAAGTTTGATTAATTTGGTTTTTTGGTTGGATTTCGAGTTCCATTGTTGTTTTTCATGTTCGGGGAAGTTCGAGCGAGTCTGTATCACGAATACAGACTTTCCGGTGCTAAGTTGGAAAACCATAAATTTCTGCTATCTGGTTTCCTTCTCTGCAATCGCAGAAGGTGGGTTGCGATCGCGGAGGAGGATTTTTGATGGGCTGTTGATTTTTTTCTATGTGATCGCAGCTTCCCCTTTGCGATCACAGAGGTCTGGGTTCCACACCTTCGCGATTGCGGCCCGTTTCTTGCGATCGCATAGAGTCGCGTCTGGGCCGGGTGAGTTTGTTCTACGCGATCGCAGGACCCCTGCCGCGATCGCAAAGGTCTTGACAGTTGTTCTTCGCGATCGCAGGACCTCTGCCGCGTTGGTAGAGGTCTGGCTAGTTGGTCTTCGCGATCGCAGGCTCCTTGTCGCGATCGCAGTGAAGGAATCACTAGGCAGTGTTATAATATACGGGACTTAGCCTTGTTCCTCCATTTTCATCTTCCTCTTCAAGATTTTAGAGAGCTTTTCAAGGGACCTTCCACCACTGTTATTGAGGTAAGTAAATTCCATAGTTTACTAGTTTCAAACACTAATCCCTAATTAAATTCACTACTAAATTATCTAAAATCCTAGAATTAGGTAGTAATTATCGGGTTCTTGAGGATTTTGTAATTTTCTATTTTAGGCCATGAAATCAAGTAGAAATCACACCTTAATGATTCTTAGGCTATAGGTGAGTGATCCCTTCGAGAATTTTCGGAATTTGACCATGAGTGGCTGGGGTTGGAAATTGGGAATTCTTCAAGAATGGCGATTTTATTGAATAACTAAGATGAGTTATCACATTGTACATGCATTGATGTTATTGTATATCTTTTGACTAGTTGCGAGTCCTCGGGTATAGAATTCGGAGTTTCGGGCGCAATTGTGGTCCGAGGGGTAGATTCGACACGAGGTGAGTCTCCTTTCTAACCTTGTAATAGGGAATTGTCCCCATAGGTGATGTATATGCTATGTGTAACCTGTTTGGGGGCTACGTACGCGCCAAGTGACGAGAGTCAGTACGTAGAGGGTATTATTGTTATGTCCGGGTAGTTAGGCCCATATCATGCCTTGTATGTTTTTCCTGTAATGCCTTAAATATGTTTTTCTTGTAATGCCTGATATGTTTTCTTGGTAATGCTTCATATGATTTATTGTAATGCCACAAGTACTACGAAATTATGTTTTGCATCACATTATTCTTATGAGGCTTTATTGGAAAGAAATTGTGAAATATATGGGAGCAGGCCGTACGCCACGGCGGAATTGAAAAGATATTGTGAAATATATGGGAGCGGGCCATACGCCACAACAGAATTGAAAGAAGTTGTGAAATATATGGGAGCGGGCCGTACGCCACGGCGGAATTGAAAAGAAATTGTGAAATATATGGGAGCAGGCCGTACGCCACGGCAAAATTGAAAAGAAATTGTGAAATATATGGGAGCGGGCCGTACGCCACGGCGGAATTGAAAAGAAATTGTGAAATATATGGGAGCAGGCCGTACGCCACGGCAAAATTGAAAAGAAATTGTGAAATATATGGGAGCGGGCCGTACGCCATGGCGGAATCAAAAAGAAATTGTGAAATATATGGGAGCGGGCCGTACGCCACGGCGGA
>ML253761.1:125769-137085 GCA_005239495.1 Nicotiana undulata | reverse complement strand
TGGGTACATATTTATTTAATATGTACTCATGCTGCACTTTCTTTTCTTTTCTATACTTGACTGTACAGGTCCGGAGGCTGGCACGCCTGACTATCAGGCCGGTGCTTGATATTGATAGCGTGGTCATACTTCTCGGTGAGCTGCTTTCTCGGCGACTTCCTAGCAACACCCTGGAGCTCTTTTGTTATATTTCTCTGCTCACTTCATTCAGACGGAGACTCTGTATATATTGTAGTCATTGTATATTCAATAGTTGCCCATGACACTCGTGACACTAGTTCCTGGCACACACGCGTAGTGTATATTTATATTTTGGGGTTTTGGGATGTATATATATGTGCGCATTTTATTTCAGCTTGTATCTACTAGGGTTTCACTTCCGCTCAAGGCTAGTATCATGTTTGTCATTATAAATTGGGAATCTCTGACTATTTAACTAGATGGGAAAGGTATCACTTGGTGCAATTATTGTTGGCTTGCCTAACCCCGACGTTGGGCGCCATCACGACTCGGATTGGGATTCTGGGTCGTGAAAATATTGATTTTAGACATGAAATTTTTACGGGTCTTTACATCCCCCCCCCACTTAGAATCATAACTTAAGAATTCTAAGTTCTTGATTTCTATAACAATGCACCGGACCGACCTATACTACTCGGAATGACACCAAATTTTGCAGGCAAGTCATAAATCATAAGAAGCCGCTATGGGAAGTCTCATTTAGGAAAACGGGGTTCGATAACGCAAAACGACCGGTCGGGTCGTTACAGTCTGTTTCACGAAGGGTTTGACATGGACCTTGATGATATTCCCTTAGCTACTATTTACCCGCGCTTTGCTTTTATTTCTGCTCCCCAGGTTACTGCTGTTGTTCCTCCTTCAGTTCCTATTATCTCCTTAGTTTCCCTTCTGTCCGTCTCTATTGAAGCGCCTGTGGCTCTTTTGGCTTCCGGACATTCTGTCTCTTCTGCTGCTCCTTCTGTCCTTGCTTCCGTGCCTTCTATTATAAAAGAAGGGTCTTCCAGCAGGGAGATGAGAAGGGTCATGATTGAGGTTCCAGCTGGTGGAAGCCTCTTTATGAAGATTAGTACCGGTGAGCCGGAAATGTGGCTCAAGCCTTTAATTGGTTCCGAAGAAAGAGCCAAACTTGACAATCATGCATCTCTTACTTGGGCTAATGAGGCGGTGCACAATTCCATAAAGGTATGTACTTTTTAAAAGACCTTTTGCACATATATTGTTTCTTAATTAACAGTTTAACACTTTTGATTGTTTTACTGTTTTTGCAGACGCACCTTATTGGTTTGGAGCTTATGAAGAGAATCTCCAATTATGAAAAAGAGTTGGAAGTGCTGCGTGGGCTTGATGATATTAAAGCACAATATGAAAGCCTTCAAATAGAGATGGAAGCTTTGGAAGATGAGAGAGATACCTTAAAGGAGCAGCTGAAGACCGCCAAAGGAGAGTTAGCAGTGGAGAAGGCTTCTTTCAGCCAAGTCAATAAAGACAAGGATGCTCTTGAATCTTCATTTGCGGAGCAGTTGTCAAAAGCCACGGAAGAGATCCGGTACTTGAAGGACTTGTTGGGGAGAAAAGAAGAGTATTCTGGAGAAGTCGTACGTAATCTCTCCCAAGCCCAAGAAGATCTCCGTGAAGCCTTGGCGAAGGTCCAGAATCTGGAGGAGTCAGTCGCACCTTTGAAGGTTGCCCTTGAAGCTGCTGAACCTGAAAATGACAACTTGAAGACTGAACTTCAGGTATGGTCGAGAGACTATAATGAGCACGAAGATTCAACAACTGTTGAAGTGAGTTGGGCATATATGAATTCTCTCCACGACACACTGATGGAGATGAGTCAAGTAGGCTTCGATCTTGATGCTGAGATTGCAAAGTCTAAATAAGCTATAGATAAGACTCAACAAGGTCTTGATCTCATTCCAGTTGATGAAGCAGCGGACGACCCTCCAGAAGAAGAAGCTAGCTCTCCTCCTCCTCCTCCTCAAGAATGAAGACTTTTTAGTCTCCCCTTTTTTTTTATTGGATTGGTGTAATTACTCCCAGCTTCATCGGGAGTAAGTTTGAAATTTCTAAAGTCCCCAACTGAAAACTTAGGGGCATCTAAAAATGTACATATTTATGCGGCTAAGTACTTAGTTTAGTACTTAGTTTTTTACTTAGCCGCTTTTATATTCAAACAATTATTTTTTGAGACTTTTGTGAATTTTGAGCCTTACTCTTTACTCAAGTCTATTGCTTCTGCTTTCGTGAGGTTTCTGTTCGTACCTCTTATCTTTCTTTGCATAAAGATGCGTGCTTTACTTTGAACCCTTTTATAGTGGGTGTAGTATAAGCTTTAGCCCTTGTTTATAAAATGCTTTGTTTATGAATTAGGGCCCTTTTAATTAATGTTTTAATGAAGAAGACGTCTCAACTTCATTGAAAATGCAATAGAGTAATAGGAATTTTCCACATGTTTTAAGAATGTTTTTGTGAGAGGTTTTTGCTTGAACTTTCACAACATTTTACATGTGTTACGTTTGTCATCTAAAACTCATGTTGCAATTATTTTGTTTTAACAGATTTAATAATCACTTGTATTTCGTAACTATTTTTAGTAGATAACAGTTTTTTCGAGTTAATACAAGGAAGTAACTATTTTTCATTAGTAACAATTTTCGTAAGTATTGGGTTTTTCCCATGACTGTTTTATTTGAAACAGTTGTAAGTACGAGAGAAATGTATTGTAATCTGTAACTGTTTTATTTAATAACAGTTTTGAGAATATATACAAGGGTTCTGATCTTTCATCCATATATGTTTTCATTTGAATAACGATTTTCTATTTAAGTACAAATATTTCGTAACTGTTTTGATTACAACAGTTTTGGATAAGCACAATGATGATGATATTCTATCCCTAACTGTTTTAGATATAACAGTTTTTTGTATAAGAGATGCACATTTCTTCTTCATAGCTAATATTTTGCCTTCTAACCTAAACATGGTTCGAGGGTTTTCAGAGTAGGCTTTCTCAATTCTTGTGCCGGAGTCTTCAGTTCTTTTGCTCGTGTCACTTGACTTGTTGGGTGAATGGTTTTTTAGGCTCGAGTATTCTGACTTCTGGTAGTCTTTGCTTCCTGTTGGCCTTCCATATTATATAGTCCCCCAAGTGTTTGAGCGTTTGAAGAATGAGATATCGAGCACTTGATTATTCCTTCCTTGTGGTCCTTTCTCTGAAAAAGGAAAACATTCCGGACTCGAAGGTATATACCTTTTTAGATGATGATTGCTTAACCCTTTAAAATATCCATCAGAAAGTGTAACCCTAGACCGAGAATTATGTTATTTCCTCGTGTCTTTGCAGGTCTAATGTCATCATATGGTGATGGGTTAGCTTTTTTCCTATCATCTAAAAACGTTAGTAAAATTTTAAATATTCAAAAATAAAATCTAACATGGCATACCTGACCGGGGGTACTTCTTTTCCTCAGAAATAGTACTTTTTCAGGTGGATGGCGTTCCAACTTGTTGGTAGAATCCTGCCGTCCATGGCTTTCAACTCGTACGCGTCTTTGCCTGCTATGCCTCGGACCTTATAGGGACCTTTCCAATTTGGTTTTAGTTTACCATCTCCTGCTTCCTTTGTTGACTGGAATACCTTTTTAAGTACAAAGTCCCAAATTTTGAAATACTTGAGATGATCTTTGCGGTTGTAGTACCGTTCTATGATTTGCTTTTGAGCTGCCATCCGTATTAAGGCTGCATCTCTTCGCGACTCGAGCAGGTCTAGATTTGTCTGGAGTTCAAGATTATTTGTTTGTTCCGTAGCTGTTGTTACTCTAAGACTTGGTTCGCCAATTTCCACGGGTATTAATGCCTCAGAGCCATAAACGAGTGCGAAAGAACTTTCCCGTAACTGTTTTTGATGTAGTCCTGTATGCCCATAACACCGCCGGTAATTCGTCAAACCAATTGCCTTTGGCTCTGTGTAACCATTTCTTTATATTGGTTATGATGATTTTGTTCGTGGATTATGCTTGTCCATTAGCTACGGGATGATATGGTGTTGATGTGATCCGTTTGATTTTCCAACTGTCGAAGAATTCTGTGATTTGAGAGCCTATAAATTGTGGGCCATTGTCACACACGATCTCCTTTGGAATTCCAAACCGGCATATTATATTTCTCCATAAGAAACTCTTAACCTTTTTTTCCCGCACCTGTTTGAATGCTTCTGCTTCTACCAATTTTGTGAAATAATCAGTAAGTAGAAGTAGGAACCGTACCTGACCTTTAGCTGGGGGAAGAGGTCCTACTATATCCATTCCCCATTTCATGAAGGGCCATGGTGATATAATAGAATGTAACAATTCTGCTGGTTGGTGCATTTTATTAGCGAACCGCTGACATTTGTCACATTTTGATATGAAATTCTCCGCGTCTTCTTCCATCTTGGGCCAGTAATATCCTGCTCTGATTAAGGTTTTTACCAAAGATCTTGCACCTGCGTGATTTCCACAGTGGCCCTCATGGACTTATTTTATCACAAACTCCGTCTGGTTAGGTCCGAGGCACTTAGCTAGGGGTCCTCCAAACATTTTGCGATACAAGGTGCTGTGAACTAAACAGTATCTCGCTGCTTTGCGGCGGAGCGCTTGAGCTACTTTTTGTCTTCAGACACGATACCATTCTGCAAAAAGTTAAGAATTTTGTTTCTCCAATCCCAAGTTAGATTATTGAAAGATACCTCATTCTTGCTGTGATCGACTGTCGAATGTAAGAGGTGTATGTCGATAGTGTTTTCTTTATTGGTTACGTCCGTAACTGCTGCGAGGTGGGCCAATGCATCTGCTTCAGCATTTTCTTCTATAGGTATTTGTATTATTTCCCACATTTTGAACTGTCTCACAAGTTCTTGTGCCTTTTCTAAGTACTGCTGCATTCAAGTTTCTCGAGCGATGTAAGTCCCCTGTATTTGATTTACCACCAGTTGTGAATCGCTGTTGATTTTGATTTGTTCAATTGACAACTCTCGTGCCAATTCTAAACCTGCAATAACAACCTCGTACTCTGCTTCATTGTTAGTTATTGGATAACATTTGATTACTTGTCGTATCTTTGCACCCATGGGTGATATTAGTACAATACCTAATCCTGCTCCTTTTATATTAGATGAGCCATCTGTAAATAGGGTCCACTGACCTGGGTTTATACCATTGAAAAGTTGCAATTCCTTTTCTACTTCAGGAGTAATATTATTGCTAAAGTCAGCTACAAAGTCGGCCAATATTTGTGATTTAATTGCAGTTCTAGGTTGATATGTTATATCATGTTCACTTAATTCTATGGCCCATTTGGCTAATCTTCCTGATAGCTCTTGTTTATGCAAAATATTCCTTAAAGGATATGAAGTTACGACAGTAATTTAATGACATTGAAAATAAGGACACAATTTTCTTGATGTCATTATTAAAGCTTCTAAAGCTAATTTTTCTAGATGTGGATATCTAGTCTCTACGTCTAGTAAAGTTTTGCTTACATAATAAATGGGAGATTGTTTACCTCTTTCTTCTCTTACCAGTACTGCACTTACGGCAATTTCTGAGACAGCCAGGTAGATATATAATCTTTCTCCTTCTTTTTGCTTTGATAGCAATGGTGGTTTTGACAAGTAAACCGTCAAGTCTTTTAAAGCCTGTTGACATTCTTCAGTCCATTCGAACTGATTTTGCTTTTTAAGAACTGCAAAGAATTTAAAGCTTTTTTCGGAAGACTTAGAAATAAATCTCCCTAGAGCTGCTATTCTTCCTGTCAATCTTTGGACTTCTTTTTTATTTCTCAAGATTTCAGGTATTTCTTCTATAACTTTTATTTGTGCTGGATTTACCTCTATTCCTCTGTTAGACACACGGAATCACAAAAATTTACCAGATTGTACTCCGAAGGCACATTTTTCTGGGTTGAGTTTCATATTGTACCTGCATAAAATATCAAAAGTGATAGAGAGATATTGTAGATTATTTACCGCTTGTATTGACTTTACAAGCATATCATTGATTTAAACCTCCATTGTTTTGCCCAAATGTTCTTGGAACATTTTTGTCACTAACCTTTGATAAGTGGCACCTGCATTTTTTAACCCAAAAGGCATAACATTATAACAATAGGTCCCCCGATTAGTAATGAAGGAAGTCTTTTCTTCATCCAAGGGGTCCATTTTGATTTGGTTAAAACCAGAATATGCATTTAAAAAGCTTAACAATTCATGACCCGCAATTGCATCGATAATTTGATCTATATGTGGAAAGGGAAATGAATCTTTAGGTCATGCTTTATTTAAATCAGTATAATCGACACATACCCGGCATTTTCCGTTCTTTTTGGGTACTACTAAGGTGTTAGCTAGCCAGTCAGGATACTTTACCTCTCGTATCGAACCTATATTTAAAAGTTTTTGGACTTCTTCATCGATCACTTGAATTTTGAAAGATCCTTGTTTTCGTTTCTTTTGTTTAACGGGTACGAACGATGGATCTTCGTTTAACTTGTGAGTCATCACTTCTGGTGGGATACCTATCATATCCGAATGGGACCATGCAAAACAATCCTCATTAGCCTTTAAATAATTGACAAATGTACCTTTTTTTCTGGAGTTAATCTTTCTAACAATTTTATGCTAATGTAAAGTTTCCTTTCGGGCTTTTGTTCTGAGATGGGAACAACCTCGAGTTCTTCATCAGTTGTTTTGATATGTTCTTCTTCTTCTGGTTCATGAATGAAATCTGGTATGGAGTCTATGTCTGCATGTTCTGGCTCATTCTTGATGATTACAGGATTTTTTTTGTCATTATCCTCTTCCGTACCTATTGGAATATCTATTTCTTTGGTACGTAGCTGATCAGAAGTTTGTTCCATACCTGTTTGTTGATGAGCCTCTATTTTACAATTCGTTGTTTCTTCCGCGTCTCTTTTGTTGTTAAGAGTTATTGAATTAATATTCCTCGAGGTTTGCTGATCTGCCTTATTCCCCATTTGGAAGGGAATTTTATTACTTGATGTAAAATAGATGGGACTGCTTTCATATCATGAATCGATGGTCTTCCCAGGATGACATTGTAAGCTATTTCTATGTTAATGACTTGGAATTTTGCATTTTTGATGACTCCCTTAGCATAAGTGTTGAGTTCGATCTCACCTTTAGTTATCACTGTTGAATTGTCGAACCCAGATATGACTCGAACCTTTGGAATCATTGTGTTTTCTACTAGCATTTCTTCCATGACTTTAATCAAAATAATATTGACTGAACTGTCCTCATTTCTTCTCGAACCCGCTTTCTGTGGGTGCTCGTGACTTTTGATGTTAGCTGGCAGACGATCCCGTTTACTTTTTCTCCTCCATGTATGACATTAACAGTCCGTTTTGGGGAGGGTGGTTTTTGTGGCTCCTGCTTGTTCTTCATATATGCCTGTTTACCTTTACCACTAAACAAGTTTGTTAAATAGCCCTGTTTTAATAGATGTTCTACTCCACCTTGTAAATATCTGCAATATGTTGTTCTATGGCCGTGATCATTGTGGAATTCACACCATTGATCGAGGTTCCTCCTTTTAGGATTAGAACGCATTTCTTTCGGCCATTTAACTTTGTCTCCCATACTTCTTAGTATTGAGACGAGCTCAGTGCTGCTTACATTAAAGTTATGGTGTCCAATTCGGGTAATATCCCTGAATTTTTCATCTCGATCTCTCTTGGATCTAGATGAGGATGAGCTTGTATCTCTTCCCGAAGGTTTTGTATTTTCGAACCTGGGACGTAGGTCACATCTCGAGGGTCCTAAGTAAGGATCATACCTGTTTTTACCTGACTTTTTCTCTGATTCTAGGCGTCTTGTTCTGTGATATTCTTCATCTTTTGATCGTGTAATTATATCCTCTTCAATCCTTAGTTTAGTACTGTACCTGTTGTATACATCATTCCATGTCGTGGCTGGGAATTCTCTTAGACTTTCTTTGAGTCGTCTCGTGGCTTCTGAACTTTTCTCGTTCAAGTTACTTGTGAATGCCATGGCTGCCCAGTTTTCAGACACCCTTGGTAGTTGCATTCTTTCCCTTTGGAATCTGTCTACAAACTCACGGAGCAATTCCTTGTCTCCTTGCTTTATCTTGAATATATCTTCCATTCGTTGTGCAACTTTTTGTGCACCAGAATGTGCTTTTATAAACGAATCTGCAAGTTCAGCAAAAGAATTTATGGAGTTTTCAGGGAGCAGAGAATACCAGGTTAAGGCTCCTTTCGTGAGTGTTTCTCCTAATTTTTTGACAAGGACTGATTCTATTTCCTCTTTTGTTAAATCATTGCCTTTTACTCCAGTGGTGAAAGCTGTCACATGATCATGTGGGTCGGTTGTTCCATCATATTTGGGGACATCATGCATTCTAAACTTCTTGGGTATAAGTAATGGGGCTGCACTTGGCTTCCAAGGTTGTTGATAATACCTATCCACATCGATTCCTTTGATAATAGGCGGAACACCAGGGATTTGCTCGATGCGATCGTTTTGTTCTTTCATCTGCTTCTGCATGGTTAATAATAAATTTTGTAATTCTGAATTACTAGTCGTACCTGGTCGTGTTTCAGGAAGTGTATTGAGAGTTTCATCCCTGGTTGAATTTGTTAACCCCGCTTGCAAATCTTCTACTATAATTGTATTATTCAGAGGCAGTGTTGGTGGTTCTGGAGGTACTTGTGGTAATCCTCTTGCAAATTCTCGCAAAGTCTGCCCCGCGTATTCAGTAATCATTTGCTTTATTTGATCTGGTTCCACTGGTTGTTCATTATTGTTACAATTGTCAGCTCTTTCAGGAGATGGTTCTCTCTAAACACGTGGAGTTCCTCGAGGAGGAGTTGAAACTGGGGTTTCATTTCTTTGCTGGTTGTTATCGTTATTATTGTTGACGTTGTTGTTGTTGAAATTCGACATGATTTTAAGGATATCGATTGGTAGAGAAAATGATGATTATCAGATTCCCGGTAACGGAACCAATTTGTTTAACCAAAGAATAAGATCCTTTGACTAAAGCTTAATTTAGGATAAACTCGGGGTACTGATAATCGAATTAGTAAAATAAAGAATAAAGTAGTAATAATTTCGAGAGTGATATGCAAAGAATAAAATAGCTTTTTCTCCGAGAATTCAGATGTCCTGTTTGTTACATTTTTATCCCTTTTATAGGGATATTCTCCTAGTACAACGTTTGGATTTCTGTCATGATAGAATTTTTAATGATTAATTATTATATTAATGAGGCATTACAATGGTGAATAGTAACTGTTATTTTAGGAGTTACATAACGTACAAGACATTGATTGCTGATCTTCGAATCTACCCATTATTGCGTCCGGATTCATTGTGACCGTGTCTCTTCTTCTTTGATGATCTTTCCGCAGCTAATTCCTTGTATTGACCGTACCTTTTTATCCCGTGTCCACGTGCGATGTTTTATTTGGTCCACCTGGCTGGCTGAGTTATCCAAAATTTGTACACGTATGAGGCTATATTTTTTACCAATACAAATATATGTTGGGTTTGAATCGCCCTCCATTATTTGCTATCTTGAAACCTTAACGGGGGATCTATTCACGGCTCAATTTTCATACTGTCGATTCGATGAGACACTTTTCCCAAAATTAGGGGGAGAAATTGGTGAAACCAAACGGGTAATTTTGTGGAAAAATCCATTATTGTCTCATCTTGATCCACGTACCCTTATTTGTGAAAAATAGGTGCAAAAGATTATCCATTTGCAGAGAATAACAAATAAAATGCCAGACGCATTTACGGATCTGAAAAGGATAACAAAATCACACATCCCTGCTGTCACGACCCAGAATCCTAATCCGGGTCGTGATGGCGCCCAACGACGGGGTTAGGCAAGCCAACACAAATTACACTAAGTGATACCCTTCCCATCTAATTAAACAAGTCAACATTTACAAATTTTAAACAGTTAAACATGATGATAGCTTGACATGGAAATAAAGCATAAGCATGCCTGTACAACCCAAACCCATAAGATATATATACACTACGCGTGTGTGCCAGGAACTAGTATCACGAGCGTCATGGGCAACTACTGAATATACAATGACTACAATATATACAGAGTCTCAGTCTGAATGAAATGGACAGAGAATATAACAAAAGAACTCCAGTGTGCTGCTAGGAAGTCGCCGGGAAAGAAGCTCACCGTGAAGTATAACCACGCTATCAATATCTACCACCGGCCTGATAATCAGACGTACCAGCCTCCGGACCTGTACAGTCAAGTACAGAAAAGAAAAGAAAGTGCAGTATGAGTACATATCAAATAAATATGTACCCAGTGAGTATCCCGCCTAAACTCGAAGAAGTAGTGACGAGAGGTCGACTCGATACTCACTAAGGTCCAGCAGTAATAAAATAAGATAGAATATAATGAAATACAATAGGCATGACAGGGAAATAAGCAACAAGTATATATATCAAAAATAGAAATCCAAACAATTGATGAGCTAAACAATAAAGCACTTTCAAGGGTAAGACCACCGAACGAAACAATAATCACAAATTCTTAGATCCGCCGTGGCGTACGGCCCGATCCCACAAGGTACCTTCTAAACTCACCGTGGCGTACGGCCCGATCCCATATGTATCTAAAGTATTTCTCAACACTGTCGTGGCGTATGGCCCGATCCCATACATTTATCATAATTACTTTTCAATACTGTTGGGGCGTACGGCCCGATCCCATATATATTCAATTACTTGCAACACTGTCGTGGCGTACGGCCCGATCCCATATATATTCAATTAATTTTCAACTCTGCCGTGGCGTACGGCCCGATCCCATATATATTCAATTACTTTCAACACTGTCGTGGCGTATGGCCCGAACCCATATATATTCAATTACTTTTCAATTATGCCGTGGCGTACGGCCCGATCCCAATATCTTACAATACTTACTTTCCATAACAAATTCCTTTCCATTCGACATTTTTTTTCCATAAAGCCTCAGAGGAATAACACTATGCAAAACATAATTTCATAGTACCTATGGCGTCACAATAAATCATATAAAGCATTACAAGGAAAATATATCAGGCCTTACGAGAAAACATACAAGGCATGATGTGGACCTAACTACCCGGACATAATAATAATAGCCGCTACGTACGGACTCTCGTCACTTGGCGCGTACGTAGCCCCCAAACAATTTACACATAGCATATACATCACCTATGGGGACAATTCCCTCTTACAAGGTTAGAAAG
>ML253761.1:12885-116320 GCA_005239495.1 Nicotiana undulata | reverse complement strand
GTGGTACTGACCATTTTCTTACTTTTGAAAGAAGATCTTACCTACTTCCCCCTTGCACATGCCTCACAAACTTTGTCTTCCTTGAACTTAATGTTAGGGAGTCCTACCACTAAGTCCTTAGAGACTAGCTTGTTAAGCTGAGTCAGACTTGCATGACCAAGTCTTTTGTGTCACAGGAGGGGATCACTGTCCAACACACTAAGGCAAGTGAGTTCATTATCAGACATTGTTGACAAGTCAATGACATAGATATTGTTCATTCTCTTTCCCTGCAAAACAATCTTGTCAGTAAGAAGATTGATCATAAAAATATTTGTGGAAGTAAAAGCGACAAGGTTACCTCTGCAACATAGTTGTGACACACTGATTGTTGATACCCAATTTTTTCCAAATTATTTTTTAACTTGCATATAAGCTTTCAAAATCACTATTTAAAATAATGAGCATTTTCCCCTATTTTTCCTATTTTTATTAAATCATTCTCATATTTATTCAATACTTCATATCTAAATGATTATTCATTAATTATGTTATAAATAATTTCAAAATGTGTCACAGCTCGGTATAACATTTTAAATCATTTTTTGTCCATTAGGTTTCAATCATTTCATAAATTAGCCAATTGGGCATTATGTAATTTCAATCGCAGAAATTTTGCAATTATATCCCAATTGTATACTTTATGCTACGTTCATTCAAAAATTATTCATTTTTTGTATTTAATATTATTTAATTGCCTTAATTTCATTTATTTAAACTTAATTTCATTTTTTATATATAATTATTGGTTGTTTATCTATTTTTGGGGTATTTAATAACTGACCACCTTTTATTTAAAAACTAGCATAAAATGAATACTCAACCATCTAATTAGCCCAATTAAAATCCAATACCCAAACCAAATTTTCTACCCGACCCAGTCCTAAATCAATTTGAGCCGTTGCTCAAATTAGATCAACAACCCAGATTACACCTTCCTAATTTAACTCTAACCTAACCCCCCCTGCGTCTCATTTCCTTCGAGACGATTCCTCTCTCTATCTCTCTATCTCTCTCTATGACTCTCCAGAAGTCTCCTTGACTTCATCTTCTCCGATGGTCTCTGGTCGTCTTCTCCGGTGGATTCTCATAAGAAACTTGGTTCTCCATCCCCTCCTGGTCATCTACCCGCCTCTCAACCCCTCAGTGACATCCTAGGCTCTTCAGATGAACCTGGAGTGGTTCACTCACCTCCTATGGGTCTCTTGCCATTTTTTGGCCACCCCCGACCGTTTGAGTAAGTTTGCAGTATCTCTAGCCTAAATCGAGGTCACTCACGAGGTTTGCCCTCTTTTCTGGGGTTCCAAGAAACCCTAGTCCTCTGTATCTTTGGGTTTTCTTTAAGATCCGTTTTATATTTACAATTCTATGAAGTTTCTTCAGGTTTTTCTCCAAGAAAATTTTGTTTTAACAATTTCGAAAACTAGGGTTTCTCTACTCTGTTCTCAAACAACTTTACTCTTTGATTTTAGCCATCTATGTTATGTTTAAGTGATTGTCTCACGATTTCGTGTTATTTGAACTATTATTGACGAAACCCTAGTGTTCTGAGTTGGTCTTTACTATTCGACTATGCATTCATGTGTTCTCTGCAACTCTTGCTTTGATTCATTATTATAACCTCTAATTCCTACTGTTCTACGAGCAACTCTTTATGTCAGCGAGTGAATACTGTTTAAATGTTTGATAATATTGACCCTTTACCTTACTCACTATTGATTTGTGCTGATCCTTTTGTGTAAAAATCCCATGCTTGTGATGTTTCCTTAAATACATGATCTTGTGTATTCCTTCTGTAATTCTGTATCATTTTTGAATTCCTTCCATGTTTATATGATGTTTTCCTTAACTATTTCTGATTCTCTGTGTTTATAATAGAATCTGAGACCCTCTTAAATTAATTTTTTCAAACTGATACCCTATTCTATTTTTATAAATATATTAGTTCAACTTTCCTTAATTACACACTACGTATTTGGCTTTGTTTATGCATTATGTGGTTTCCTCTGCCCTAACTTAACAGAATCAACCTTAATTAAAATGATTTTTTTTCCTTATTTTGCCTCTACTATAACGTTTGAACTAGACACCTTAATTAAAGGAGTCCAGTTATCTTGATTGGGAGTGATTGATTGTTACTTCCATAATTTTCCCATGTACTACTCGTTTTTAAACTATATAAAGAGTTGTTTTCCCTCTTTTCAAACACATAGAGATTCACACTGACTGATCTCACACACAAAGCACTGACATACACACACACTGTTTTTTGAGAGCACAGACCACTAAGTATATTTCTCTAAACCTTCTGTGTTTTCATACACATCTCTATTTGCTCTTTGCATCTATTACTGACTACTCATTCGGCTTAAAGCCAAGACTGAGTAATCCCTATTGCTCTTGTGCTTCAATATACTACTGCCCTACTACTGCTCTCTCATTCTGCATACTGCCCTCTGCTGCTCTCCTTGTTCTGTATACTGTTATTGCTGTGCTATTTCTTGCACCTCGCTTTCCCTACTACTCAATTGGTATGTCTCTGAATTAGCATTATAGTGCTATTAACAATATGCTCCAGTTCTTGTTTATTTAGTTATTGTTCCTTATGTGTTTTATCCTATGGTTCTACTGTCTATCATGTAATTAGCATGATCCCCATAATGTCTTCCCCTTTTGTTAGTTTGAATATGCATTCTGCCTTTCCTATGTGATTTGCTATAACTGCCTATGTCTTGTATAATTAACATGGCTCCTACTATTTTCCCTTTCCCCCTATTAGTCTAATATACCCCTTTGTTCCTTCTATGACTCTGGCATGCTCATTTGTTAATTGTTGTTACCTGCTTTCATTCATGATTAACCTCCTATGTTGTGAACCTGCTTCCCATGCTATACAATACTGACTCTATTAATCTACGATGTTTGTGACAACTATGTGGTAACTATGAGAATCTGTAACTCTGTTCTACTGCTAACATATAAATTACTTGTCCCCAACTCCTTACCCCTGTTTGTGTTTTCTCAATCATAAGATCTCTACCTATTGGTTGTAGTTGTATTGCTTCTCTCTTTAATGAACTGCTTTACCAAAATCCTTCATCATTTCCTGAAATCATCTTTTCAAAACTATTATTTCAAACTACTCTTTTCAAACTCAAAAATCCTTTTTAAAACTCCAAGCACTTCCCACTACTCTTAGATTCTAGGTTATGCCCCCTTCGTGTGAGCATTTCCTTAGGGACCTTGAGTACCCATTGAAATTTGACACACAAGGCTGGCACTCTACACTGAACTTACTCATCCTTGGCTAGGGTACCTGGGTGTGAGGCACTGTCCAGGATCTTCTGAGGTCCTTAGAGACTATGACACACCTGGGTTACAAGAGGTCTTGGCATATTGCATGTTGGATATGGTCCTTGGGCCTACTGTTAGGCTCCCTATAGTGTAAATTCTTACTTTTCTTATTCATTTGTGTAATTTGTGCAACAATGGTCTGTAATAACTAAGTGTAAAAAATAACTCCGGGGCTGGATAGTGAAAAGGGTGGGACTCTACATGCTTAGTATAAATCAGGGTAGAAACCATGCTTAGGATTTACTTTACCTATGTGTGCAATAGAAGTCCTATTTAGTACATATCTACCATGCATTAGAAATCATGTCTTAGGTATATTTATGTTTGTATCTCATCACATGCATACTCACTTAGGAAAATCATGCTAAAAATACCTACTATAATTACTTCTCACATAGTGATCCTGTTCGTAGTTAAATAACTAGATGAAATGGTTGTTAATATCATCTTTTGCATATTCATGCCTCACATCTAGAAACCCTGTTTAGGTTCATAATAACAAGCACTTAGCAGAACTTGCATTAGATATCATGTGACTTTAGGAATTTGTTATCAGCATATATTCAGACTCCTGTGTTAACTATACTGCAAAGAACGCCTAGAAATCATGCGCTAAGTTCGATAATTCAGTGAAACCATACCTTGTACCATCTATGTAATAAGTAACCTCGTTTAAAAACAGATTTCAATGATTGAAAACATTTTTTTGAATTTAAACCCAAACTGGTTTCGTACTCGACATCCTGCTTGCATTCTTAGATACCATGCCTATAGGATCTGCATTTTTTCACCATATTTCTATTAAAAGCGAAGTCTGGGGATTTGCATATGTCTTAAAATAGTAATCAACATATATTCAGACGCCTAGGCAAGCCTTAGGATCAATATTTACTAAAATCTGATTAACTGTCTTTTATACACTGCCTGTCATTACAACTGGTTTAAAAATCAATCATGCACTCTTTTTCTGGAACTCACTAAACTCCTCTGTTTTCTACTGTCTCTATACCTAGTATTCTTGTTTTGCCTATAAACTACTGGGATTTAAAGTCATTTACTCCTTTCCTTTTCTAAAACTCATCAAAACATGATGTTTACTACTGTTGTTTTTCACATCTGAAATCCCTACTCTAGGTTCTGAAATTTGAGACTTCTTTGTGTTTGAGACGTGCTATTAACGTGCATTATTTGTGGAGGATGTATGAGCAATATGTTTGTTTATGTGTATCCCGTATGTGCAAGTCCTTATTGTTTCTTCACTTGTCGCTTAGAGTTTATCCTTTAAACCCGAGGGTCCGCCTAATACTCTCCTTATAGGATTAGTAGTCCTAAACACCCTCCAGGACTGATAGGATGGGATGGTTAATGGCACACAATAAGCTTCGTGACCAACACACGCGTTTTAAATACCTTAGCTGGGTGGGAAGGGTAGAATATGGATATGATGACCGGTGCGCTAATACCACGTGTAGCCCCTCTTCGAGGAATGACATACCGGGTATTGCATTGATGTGATCCATATTACTTTAAAACCTAGGACTTTTTCATTCAAATGATTTTACTTTGCTATTCTTTAAATTTCTTTTTAATAATTCCAGTATTTACTTGAAATCCCCTCTTACGTGAGCCTTGCTTGTCATTTGTTTACTGTCCAAATTCACAAAATTACTTGGCTGGGACCCACAATTGTGGATCTTGAGGGGTTCCTAACACCTTCCCTTTAGGATAACTTCAAACCCTTACCCAATCTCTCGTAATGCAAACTAGTTTATGAGTAAATTATTCTAGGTGCCCTAACGCACCATAAATCGTTAGGTGGCGACTCTTCCTTAAACCTTTTCCTTTAAAGACTTGTCCAGAATGTCATGAAACCCGATCACCGCGGACCTAACCCGTGCGAGGAAAAAGGGGGGCGCGACAGCATGGCGACTCCGCTGGGGACCTTCCCTAGGCTTATACCATTACAAATTGTTTCGTGAATTTGGACCTTTAATTTCTGTTTAAATGCTTGCACCTTTCCTATTCCCCGTTATATGCCATTAATTGTTTAATTTTCCCAAGTATTTATTTTACTTGAACAAAACTGACATGTCTTCATGTTTTCTTTGTAACCACTTTCAATTATAATTGTTGTATTTTCTTTCTTTACCGCTTTCCACAACGTGAAAAATACATGCCTACTTGTTTAAATGCTATTTATTGCATATCATGCTCCGCATTTATATTCCACTTGTGCCAAACAAAATCCTATAGCAACGCTTACAATGAGTGGTTGCGCTATTCCTATATTATTACCCACTAAATTCGAAAAGGCGTATTTGCGGTAAAACTAGTCGATCAGCGGTGCAGTCGACAATTCCTTGCCTTCCCCCTTGAGCTGTCCGCTCGAGGGTACCGGTCTAAAACCCCATAGAAGCCTTACTCCATTGTAATAGTGCATGCATCATGGTCAAACCTAGTCAGGCAAATGTGTCGTCCGCACAATAGCCTTTAAGCTAGCCTTGTGCAAAGTCCTATGGGTTTCCCTAGAACCCAAACGGACACGCTCACGTTATGTGCATTTATTTGGACAACTAAATTGTCATGCTAATTATTGATGTTAAATAGTCGAGTCTGGTGGGGGTAAGGTCCTAACCCTATTTGTTTTGCAGCAATGAGGCACAAAATCCCTAGATTCGGCATGGTCACCAATATCCATCCCAAATTGCTGAACTGGTAAAGTTCATCAAGAGGATCGAGGACTGCAAAAAGGCCGAAGGAGCCGAAGAAGGATATCTAGCCAGGACATACTTATTGTTTGGGCTTCGCAAGTTGGGAAAGCTGATCGAAGGGAGCAGGAATGCCGAATCTGGGGAAGGTTTTTCTGGGACCAAGTAGATAGGGGTTGTTTTTTATTTTGTCTCCTTTGATGTAATAAGGCCATCGGCCAATAATGACTTTTATTTTTCTCCTATTTGGAGTAGTTTTGAGATTTGTCTATTTTTATCATCAATAAAATGAGGCATTTAGCATTTCAAGTTCTCCAAATTAATTTGTCGCTAGGCCTACCTCGGGCGCAAAAAGGTTCCCCAACTTAGGATGCGTTTTACATTCCCGCACTATGTGTTGAAATACTACAATATTTTTCATAATCTTCACTGACTTGGCTACCTTTTGTTTTTGTTTCTTTTTCTTTATTATTCCCCTCCCCAAAGGTTAGTTCGTGCATTTTGGCATCATCAGTCTATCGCACAAGATCTAAGGGCCTTTCCTACTCCTCCTCTTAGTCCTCCCAGGGGAAAAGACAAAGGTAAAAGTAAGATGGAAGAATCCAGCGGCACCAGACAAGAGAATCAGGTTGAACGGGTAGAGGCCACTGACGACCGGGGTATTCAGGTTTTGCATGAGAACATGTCACCACTGGAACAAAAGCTGCTGAAATTTTAGGAAGAACTTGATCAAGTTCGGAATCTGGCCAACCTATCATTTTTCCTCAATGTCCCTGACGTCACCCCTACACCTCCACAGAATATCCCAAAACAACCAAATCACCCTGCACTTCATCATCATGTCACTCCCCCAAAGAACCAAACTCTCCCAGCACAGTGCAACACTTTCCACAACACTCCGCCTCCACCCCTGGGACCTCAGACTCACACAAAAGATCATCTCTTTACCTATAACAATCCCATCTACGTGGAGACTGTGACTCACTCCACCCCACCTGTCACACATACATCTGAGTCCAATGAGAAAGACCTCCTTAGCAAGAATCTGGTTGAGGAACTTAGGAAGCTGACTAGCCGAATCCAGGGTGTTGAAGGAGTCAAGGGGATCGAAGGTCTGAACTGTGAAGACCTCTGCATACAGCCTACTGTCAAACTCCCCGAGGGGTACAAATCTCCAAAGTTCGAGATGTTCGACGGTACTGGTGATCAGGGGGTCCACCTGAGGACCTACTGTGACAAATTAGTTGGCGTAGGAAAAGACGAAAGGATCTGCATGAAGCTATTTATGAGGAGTTTGAAGGGAGACACACTATCTTGGTATATCAGCCAAGACCCCAAGAAGTGGTCCAACTGGGTAGGTATGGCAACAAACTTCATGGACAAGTTTAGATTCAACACGGAGAACGCACCAGATGTGTTCTATATCCAGAACTTGAGGAAGAAACCCACAGAAACCTTTCGCGAGTATGCTACTCGTTGGAGGTCAGAAGTTGCCAAAGTCAGGCATGCTTTAGAGGAAGAACAAATGAACAACTTCTTTGTTCGGGCTTAAGACCCGCAATACTATGAACGACTGATGATGGTTGAGGGTCAAAAGTTCTCCGACATTATCAAATTGGGAGAGAGGATTGAAGAAGGTATCAAGAATGGTATAGTTACTAACTTTGAAGCTTTACAGGACACTAATAAAGCTCTGCAGTCCGGTGGTGTGTCCAGAAAGAAGGATGTGGGAGCCGTGATGGTTGTACAACAAACCAAATCCCCGCCTAAATACCAGGTCTATCCCCTACCTCTATTCACATATCAACCCGCTCAAAATTACCAAGCACCCTCACCCTCATACTAAGATCCACCACCCACATATCAACCCACTTCACCCAAGTACTCCCAACCCGCTCCCGTCTACAACACCTATAACTCCCAGCCATCTCACTACCAGTCCCCCCCTACACGTCAAATCTTCCCTAGGCCTTGCCCTAACTTTGATCGTCGCCCTCCAAAATAATACACCACCATAGTCGAGCCCGTTGATCAGCTGTATGAAAAGCTCAAAGCTGCTGGTTATGTCACACCTATCCCTGCTGTCACCTCTGAGAACCCTTCTCAGTGGGTTAACCCGAACAAATCCTGTGCATACCATTCTGGCATGAAAGGACACACCATCGATGAATGTCGCTCTTTGAAGGATAAGATACAAACCCTTATTGATAACAAGATTATTGTGGCCAAGGAATCCGATCCGAACGTCCGTAACAATCCTTTACCAGACCATAAGGGCGGAGGTATCCATATGATTTAGATGGAAGATGAGGGATCCCGAGGCGTCAATCGGGTTGAACGCAGAAGGCGATGACCCAAAGAAACCTGCAGTTACACTCAACCCGATCATAGTCCAGATCCAACCATCTGAGAATGCTGAGGTGAATATGTCTATCCCACTTGAGTTTGAAGCAGCACCGCCTGCAAAGGCGAAGGCCCTAGTGCCAATTGAGGTTGATTTCATGTCTCCGGCAAATGCACTTCGCACCCTTCGAGGTTGTAGTCTTGCCGCCCAAAGCTCATGTGCCATTTGAAGTAAGGATAGTCGCACCGGTCCCAGTGGCGATGTAAACCATGCCACATTTCTATTAAAATGCTATCCCTTGGGATTATATATCTGAGGCGAGAAGGAAAAGTAAAAACGGGTCTGACAAGAACTGGTAGAGTCTATACGCCTGAGCATCTGGACGAGTCAAGCAAGCAGGCTGCCAACCGGCCTCCCATCACTGAGACAGGTTCAAATGATCTTTGGAGGAAAATACAGGCTAAAGAATATTCGGTCATCGACCAACTAAACAAGACACCAGCACATATATCCATTCTCTCTCTGCTGCAGAACTCTGAGATGCACATAAATGCTTTGCTGAAAGTGTTGAGTGAAGCCTATGTACCGAACAACATCACTAGTGGGGAAATGGCCAACATGGTAGGCCAAGTACTGTAAAGCCACAAAAATCACTTTTCACGAAGACGAGTTTCCACCTGAGGGATTGGGACATAACAAGGCTCTGCACATCACCGTGCAATGCAAAGATTATTTCATAACCAGGATTCTCATCGACGGAGTGTCCAGTCTTAACATATGTCCGCTGATAACACTCAAGAAGTTGGGTAAGGGACTACATGAGATAAAGGATGGAGCGATCAATGTAAAGTCCTTCGATGGTTCTCAAAGGTCTACCATTGGAGAAATCAGTCTATGCTTACAGATGGGACCAACCTGGTGCGAGGTAGACTTTCAGGTGATAGATATCCCGACATCTTACAATTTGCTGTTAGGGAGACCATGGATCCATGCCGCTGGGGCTGTGACCCTAACGCTGCATCAGGCAGTAAAGTTCGAGTGGAACCATCAAGAGGTAATCATTCACGGCGACGGTAGCAACCCTATCTATAGCCGTCACACTATTCCTTTGATCAATGGAAGAAGAAAGCTGGGTGTAGGAACTTACCACCATATCGAGCGGGTCAATGCTGTCGACAAGGACAAATGGTGGGATAGAAAGATCGAGAGCATCTTGAATTGGGGAGGATACAAGCCAGGCATAGGGCTCGGTAAGAACCTCCAAGGGATCACGAAACCCATCAAGCTCATGAAACATGGTACCACTTTCGGTCTGGGGTATGAGTATACATGGGAAGAATTCAAAAACTGGTCACCCCCATGGCGCGATCACTATTACCCCTTGGAGCAGCAAATACCTCATTTGGAGCAGACTTTCCAGTAGGTTGATATCATCTGTGGGTCCGACGAAGAAGATGCACTGGCGGCAATGAGGGACTTGTTTCTAGACGACGGGGACATGGATTGTTGTGTTGTTCTCGAGGAGGAGGGGGATGAAGGCCCTTTCATACAGGAAATGAGCAGAGGAGCTCGTCTTAAGAACTAGTCCATCCGTACAACCAAAGCCCGCCAAGAATCGGGGTAGCAAGGCTAATGAACAAGCACTATTTATTGTCTATTAAATAAATTTCTTTCCTTTTATGCATTTTCAATTCCTGCAAAAAGATCTTCAATGTTCAAAACAATTATTCGTTTTATCAAAGCATCCAATCTCTTTATGAATCTCATATTTATTTGCTATTGTTTTCTCCCATTACTTTATCAAATACAGCATTACTATTACTTATCTTGATGAACCGATGATTGTGACGTGCAATGAGACAACGCAGCAAACAGAGATTGATTCAGAGGAAGATGATATACCTGACGAGATTATCAAGGAAATTGAGAACTTCGAGAATAGACCTAAGTCCAACCTAGACGAGACTGAAATTATTAATCTGGGGGATTCAGAGAATGTCAAGGAAACACGAATCAGTATTCATTTATCGCCGTCAGAAAAGAAAGAGTATACAGAGTTTCTAAGGGAATATGAGGACATATTCGCCTAGTCATATGATGACATGACTGGTCTAAGTACATCTATTGTGGCTCACAAATTGCCAACCAATCCAATGTGTCCACCGGTAAAGAGAAAGCTCAGAAAATTCAAACCCGACATGAGTTTGAAGTCAAAGAAGAAGTTACCAAGCAGATCAACGCCAAAGTTCTCCGGGTAGTTGAGTACCCGACATGGTTAGATAACATTGTACTTGTGCCGAAGAAGGACGGGAGGGTCAGAGTTTGTGTCGACTACCAGAATCTCAATCGGGCCAGTCCGAAAGACGACTTCCCCTTGCCAAATATACACATTCTGATTGACAACTGCGCCAACACATGAGTTACAGTCATTCATAAATTTCTTCGCTGGTTATCATCAAATTTGGATGGATGAAGAAGATGCTGAGAAAACGAGTTTCATTACGCCATGGGGAGTATATTGTTACAAGATGATGCCATTCAGCCTGAAGAATACATGGGCCACCTACATGAGGGCTATGACTACTATATTCCATGACATGATTCACAAAGAGATTGAGGTGTATGTGGACGACGTCATTATCAAATCAAAGAAAGCTGCTGATCACATCGAAGATTTGAGGAAGTTCTTCAACAGGTTAAGAAAATACAATCTGAAACTGAACCCTGCAAAGTGTGCATTCAGGGTTCCTGCTGGGAAATTACTGGGGTTCATTGTAAGCCGCCAGGGGGATAGAATTGGATCCATCCAAAGTCAAATCCATTCAGGAATTACCACCACTGAAGAACAAGAAGGATGTTATGAGTTTCCTGGGGATACTTAATTACATCAGTCGATTCATAGCACAATCTACAATCATTTGTGAACCGATCTTCAAGATGCTAAAGAAGGATGCCACAACCAAGTGGACCGAGGATTGTCAAAAGGCTTTTGATAGAATCAAGGAGTATTTGTCAACACCGCCAGTTTTGGTACCACCTGAGCCAGGTAGACCTCTGTTACTCTACCTTGCAGTACTGGATGAAGCTTTTGGTTGCGTTCTGGGGCAACACGACGAAACTGGAAGAAAGGAGCAAGCGATCTACTACCTCAGCAAGAAGTTCACGCCGTATGAGGCCCGGTATTCTTTATTGGAACGCACTTGCTGTGCTTTTACTTGGGTCGCCCAGAATCTAAGGCACTACTTATGTGCCTACACCACATACCTCATATCCAGGATGGATCCACTAAAGTACATCTTTCAGAAGCCCATGCCCAGTGATAAGCTAGCCAAGTGGCAAATCCTGCTGAGCGAGTTCGACATTATTTACATTATTCAAAAGGCTAAGGACATGCACTAGCAGACCATCTTGCTGAGAATCCTGTGGACGGAGAATACGAACCCCTGAAAACGTATTTTCCCGATGAAGAGGTATCATTCGTAGGAGAAGACATTGCAGAATCCTACGACGGTTGGAGGATGTTCTTTGATAGAGCGGAAAACTTCAAAGGGGTTGGTATTGGAGCAGTCCTGATATCAGAAACCGGTCATCATTATTCGGTATCCGCAAAACTCATATTTCCCTGCACCAACAATATGGCCGAATATGAGACCTGCATCTTAGGGATCGACATGGCCATCGACATGAACGCCCAGGAGTTGTTAGTGATTGGTGACTCAGACTTACTGGTACACCAGGTACAAGGAGAATGGGCAACCAAGAATTCCAAGATATTTCCATATCTACATCATGTTCAGGAGTTGAGAAAGAGGTTTACAAAGGTAGAATTTCGGCATGTCCCCAGAATCCAGAATGAGTTCGCTGATGGTTTGGCTACTCTGTCATCCATGATCCACCATCCAGATAAGAATTTCATTGATCCTATTCTAGTAAAAATCCACAATCAGCCAACTTACTGTGAAGAAGAAGCAAACGAAAATACTTGGTTTCATGATGTCAAGGAGTACTTGGCAAAAGGAGAATACCCATAGCTTGCAAATACCACTCAGAAACGCACACTTTGGAGATTATCCAACAATTTCTTTCACAGCGGAGGAATCATGTATAGGAGGACTCCCGATTTGGGGCTATGAAGGTGTGTTATGCAAATGAAGCATCAAAATTATTGATGGAAATTCACGCTAGGACATTCGGCCCACATATGAACGGTTTTGTTTTGTCAAAGAAGATACTTCGAGCTGGCTATTTCAGGATGACCATGGAGACGGACTGCATCCGCTACGTTCGAAAGTGCCACCGATGTCAGATACATGGGGATATGATAAAGGTACCTCTGAGTGAGCTTAATGCAACAAGTTCACCGTGGCCATTCGCCGCCTGGGGAATGAACGTTATTGGACCAATCAAGCTTGCCGCCTCTAACGGACACATGTTTATTCTGGTTTCCATTGATTATTTCACCAAACGGGTCAAAGCAGCATCCTAAAAGGTAGTTACTAAGAAAAGCGTGGCCGATTTCGTCCGCGACCGCATTGTTTGTCAGTTTAGAGTTTCAGAGTCAATCATCACCGATAATGGATCTAATCTCAACAGTGACTTGATGAAAGCCATGTGTAAAACATTAAAAATCAAACACAAGAGCTCCACATCATACATACCTCAGATGAATGGAGTTGTTGAGGCTGCCAACAAAAACATCAAAAAGATATTGAGAAAGATGTTAGAAAAGCATAAGCAGTGGCATGAGAAGTTATCATTTGGTTTGTTGGGGTATCGCACCACAGTCCGCACGTCAACCGAGGCAACTCTTTATATGCTGGTTTATGGTCAACTAGCCCTCATAGACGGAAAGGGAATGAACGTAGTCTGTCATGGCCAATTATATCAGAACAGGATGACCAGAGCCTTCAACAAGAAAGTCAGGCAGAGACGATTCACACCGGGGCAGCTAGTGTTAAAGAAAATCTTTCCGCATCAGGATGAAGCCAAAGGGAAATTTTCTCCCAACTAGCAGGGTCCGTACATGGTTCATAGTGTGCTGACAGGAGGAGCACTTATACTCGCAGAAATGGACGGAAAAATTTGGCCAAAACCAATCAACTCAGATGCAGTCAAGCGCTACTATGTGTAACCCTTTACGCTTTCCTCAATGATTGTAAATTGAACTACGCCTGACCTGATTCCCGTTTAAGAGGGGATACGTAGGCAGCCCTATGGGTTCGATCACAATTTAATAAAAATCTCCTTTCCCCCACAAATGGAAATTGGGGCAGAATTTTGAGGAGGACCCTCAAAGTTCTGAAGCAAGTTCAGCAATCGCCGCACAAGCAACATCCAGAAGTATTCACCCATCAAACCGGGGCAGAATTTTGAGGAGGGCCATCAAAATTCCGTGGCATGAAATGTTGCAATGTCTCAAACCGCGTCACAGTCGTCGGTTCACCTAAAAGTATTTTAAATTATATGCTTATATTATATATTTTCAAAACCATGCATACCTATTTATGGAATAGCTTCTTTAGCAAACGCTTCCCCAATGATATATCATGATAAAACGAGCGAGCCAATTAAAGCCAACGGGAATGCGAACTGACCTTTCCCGCTTTACAGAACTCATGATTTTTCTTTGGATGCAGGCACGAAGACGGCGAAAGCCCTAAACATATTAATATCCCTCGTAGGACGTATATCTCTCAAAGACACGCTCTCAAACTCGTCGCACATGCCGACGCCTATTATCATCACAAAACAATGCTTCATTCATGACAATTGTATCACCGTAGTTCACCACCAGCTAAGAACTCTTACTGCCATTTTACTCCCTGCATAAGGCTACTATTCTTCCTTCCGAGGTTCCACGCTACCTCCCTGTGCATTTTCATTTCCTGCATTGCATAAGGCTATTGTTCTGCCTTTCGAGGTTCCACGCTACCTCTCTATGCATTTATCTCATGCATTGCATAAGGCTACCATTCTGCCTTCCGGGGTTCCACGCTACCTCTCTTTGCATTTTCATTTCCTGCATTGCATAAGGCTACTATTCTTCCTTCCGAGGTTCCACTCTACCTCCCCCTCTGCATTTTTTATTTCCTGCATTGCATAAGGCTACCATTCTGCCTTCCGAGGTTCCATGCTACCTCTCATTTACTTTTCAAAGCAACCACTTTTCATGTCGTTACTTACTTTTGCTTCCTTTCGGGCTAAGCTCTGCCCTTTTCTGAATTTCGCAAGACTAAGATCTTTCTTGTTAGCATCATGCTACTGCATTTTTCATGGGCTGAAATATCGCTAACCTCTCCAAGGGCGTCATCATTCAGAGGCACCATCTTCATGGCCCGAGAACATCATTTCATGGCCCGAGGATATCTTTATTCAACTTGCATATCATTATTCAAAGGCATCATGGTTCGAAGGCACCATCCTCATGGACCGAGAACATCATTTCATGGCCCGAGGATATCTTTATTCAACTTGCATATCATTATTCAAAGGCATCATGGTTCGAAGGCACCATCCTCATGGACCGAGAACATCATTTCATAGCATGCGAATCCCACATCAAGCGATTCATAGCCAGGGACATCATGATCTAAGGACGTCATCCTCAATCGTCCGAAGACAGCATTCATTGTCCAACGAGAACTAGCATCATGTTTAAAATACGCACAATATATGCTTGTCATTTTTTTGCAGGTAATCCGGCCAGGACAGCCAACCAGTCAGGAGCGAACCGTTCCAGTTCTCTAAAAACGACCCCGTAAGACCTTCCTATTTTTACCTTACCTCGCACCTTGCGTCCGTTCTTATAAGGTGTCACCGGTGATTCCTGAACTACATACAACCCGATTCCTGTAAAAACCAGGGATATGTAGGCAACTCAGAAACCAGGGTGCGGCCTAAACCTATCACCCAATTTCCACTCGGTCAAAATTGGCCATCATATCTTTACCCGACAACTCTTTCATCCTTCCCGGGTAAAGATGGGCAACTGTTGATACCCAATTTTTTTCAAATTATTTTTTAACTTGCATATAAGCTTTCAAAATCACTATTTAAAATAATGAGCATTTTCCCCTATTTTTTCCTATTTTTATTAAATTATTCTCATATTTATTCAATACTTCACATCTAAATGATTATTCATAAATTATGTTATAAATAATTTCAAAATGTGTCACAACTCGGTATATCATTTTTAAGCATTTTTTGTCCATTAGGTTTCAATCATTTCATAAGCCAATTGGGCATTATATAATTCCAATCGCAGTATTTTGCAATTATAGTCCAATTGTATACTTTATCCTACTTTAATTCGAAAATTATTCATTTTTTGTATTTAATATTATTTAATTGCCTTAATTTCATTTATTTAAACTCAATTTCATTTTTTATATATAATTATTGGTTGTTTATCTATTTTTGGGGTATCTACTAACTGGCCACCTTTTATTTAAAAACTAGCCTAAATTGAATACCCAACCCATCTGATTAGCCCAATTAAAATCCAATACCCAAACCCAATTTTCTACCCGGTCCAGTCCTAAATCAATCTGAGTCGTTGATCAAATTAGATCAACAGCCCAGATTACACCTTCCTAATTTAACTCTAACCTAACCCCCCTGCGTCTCATTTCCTTCGAGACGGTTCCTCGCTCTATCTCTCTATCTCTCTCTATCACTCTCCAGAAGTCTCCTTGACTTCGTCTTCTCCGATGGTCTCTGGTCGTCTTCTCCGGTGGATTCTCACCAGAAACTTGGTTCTCTATCACCTCTTGGTCATCTACCCGCCTCTCAACCCCTTAGTGACATCCTAGGCTCTTCATATGAACCTGGAGCGGTTCACTCACCTCCCATGGGTCTCTTGCCGTTTTCCGGCCACCCCTCGTCCGTTTGAGTAAGTTTGCAGTATCTCTAGCCTAAATCGAGGTCACTCACGAGGTTTGCCCTCTTTTCTAGGGTTCCACGAAACCCTAGTCCTTTGTATCTTTGGGTTTTCTTTAAGATCCGTTTCATATTTACAATGCTATGAAGTTTCTTCAGGTTTTTCTCTATGAAATTTTTGTTTCTTACAATTTCGAAAACTAGGGTTTCTCTACCCTATTCTCAAACAGCTTTACTCTTTGATTTTAGCCATCTATGCTATGTTTAAGTGATTGTCTCATGATTTCGTGTTATTTGAACTATTATTGACGAAACCCTAGTGTTCTGGGTTGGTCTTTACTATTCGACTATGCATTCATGTGTTCTCTGCAACTCCTGCTTTGATTCATTGTTATAACCTCTAATTCCTACTGTTCTACGAGCATCTCTTTGTGTCAGCGAGTGAATGCTCTTTAAATGTTTGATAATTTCGACCCTTTACCTTACTGACTATTGATTTGTGCTGATCTTTTTGTGTAAAATCCCATGCTTGTGATATTTTCCTTAAATACATGATCTTGTGTATTCCTTATGTAATTATGTATCATTTTTGAATTCCTTCCATGTTTATATGATGCTTTCCTTAACTATTTCGGATTCCCTGTGTTTACTAAAAGAATCTGAGATCCTCTTAAATTGATTTTTTCAAATTGATACCCTATTCTATTTTTATAAATGTATTAGTTCAGCTTTCCTTAATTACACACTATGTATTTGGCGTTATTTATGCACTGTGTGGTTTCCTCTGCCCTAACTTAACAGAATCAGCCTTAATTAGACTGATTTCTTTTCCTTATTTTGCCTCTACTACACCGTTTGAACTAGACTCCTTAATTAAAGGAGTCCAGTTATCTTGATTGGGAGTGATTGATTGTTACTTCCATAATTTGCCCATGTACTACTCGTTGTAAAAACTATATAAATAGTTGTTTTCCCTCTTTGCAAACACATAGAGATTCACACTGACTGATCTCACACACAAAGCACTGACTTACACACACACTGATTTTTGAGAGCACTGACCACTAAGTATATTGCTCTAAACCCTCTGTGTTTTCATACACATCTCTATTTGCTCTTTGCATCTATTACTGACTACTCAGTCGGCTTAAAGCCAAGACTGAGTAATCCCTATTGCTCTTGTGCTTCAACATACTACTGCCCTACTGCTGCTCTCTCATTCTGCATATTGCCCTCTGCTGCTCTCCTTGTTCTGTATATTGTTATTGCTGTGCTATTTCTTGCACCTTGCTTTCCCTACTACTCAATTGGTATGTTTATGATTTAGCATTATAGTGTTATACACAATATGCTCCAGTTCTTGTTTATTTACTTATTGTTCCTTATGTGTTTTATCCTATGGTTCTACTGTCTATCATGTAATTAGCATGATCCCCATAATGTATTCCCCTTTTGTTAGTCTGAATATGCATTGTGCCCTTCCTATGTGATTTCCTATAACTGCCTAAGTCTTGTATAATTAACATGGCTCCTACTATTTTCCCTTTCCCCCTCTTAGTCTAATATACCCCTTTGTTCCTTCTATGACTCTGGCATTCTCATTTGTTAATTGCTGTTACCTGCTTTCATTCATGCTTAACCTCCTATGTTGTGAACCTGCTTCCCATGCTATACAATCCTGACTATATTAATCTATGATGTTTGTGACAACTATGTGGTAACTATGAGAACCTGTAACTCTGTTCTACTGCTGACATATAAATTACTTGTCCCCAACTCCTTACGTCTGTTTGTGTTTGCTCAATCATAAGATCTCTACCTACTGGTTGTAGTTGTATTTCCTCTCTCTTTAATGAACTACTTTACCAAATTCCTTCATCATTTCCTGAAATCATATTTTCAAAACTATTATTTCAAACTACTCTTTTCAAACTCAAAAATCCTTTTTAAAAACTCCAAGCACTTCCCACTACTCTTAGATTCTAGGTTCTGCCCCCTTCGTGTGATCATTTCCTTGGGGACCTTGAGTACCCATTGAACTTTGACACACAATACTGGCACTCTACACTGCACTTACTCATCCTTAGCTACGGTACCTAGGTGTGAGGCACTGTCCAGGATCTTCTGAGGTCCTTAGAGTCTATGACACACCAAGGTTACAAGAGGTCTTGGAATATGGCATGTTGGATCTGGTACTTGGTCCTACTGTTAGGCTCCCTATAATGTAACTTCTTAATTTTAGGACTATGCATGCTTAGTATAAATCCGGGTAGAAACCATGCTTAGGATTTACTTTACCTATGTGTGCAATAGAAGTCCTGTTTAGGACATATCTACCATGCATTAGAAATCATGTCTTAGGTATATTTATGTTTACATCTCATCACATGCATACTCACTTAGGAAAATCATGCTAAAAATACCTGCTATAATTACTTCTCACATAGTGATCATGTTCGTAGTTAAATAAATAGATGAAATGGTTGTTAATATCATCTTTTGCATATTCATGCCTCACATCTAGAAACCCTATTTATGTTCGTAATAACAAGCACTTACCAAAACTTGCATTAGATACCATGTGACTTTAGGAATTTGTTTTCAGCATATATTCAGACTCATGTGTTAATTATGCTGCAAAGAACGCCTAGAAATCATGCGCTAAGTTCGATAATTCAGTGAAACCATACCCTGTACCATCTGTGTAATAAGTAACCTCATTTAAAAATAGATTTCAATGATTGAAAACATTTTTTTGAATTTAAACCCAAACTGGTTTCATACTCGACATCCTGCGTGCATTCTTAGATACCATGCCTATAGGATCTGCATTTTTCATCATATGTCTATAAAAAGCAAAGTCTGGGGATCGGCATATGTCTTAAAATAGTAATCAACATATATTCAGACGCCTAGGCAAGCCTTAGGATCAATATTTGATAAAATCTTATTAACCGTCTTTTATACACTGCCTATCATTACAACTGGTTTAAAAATCAATCATGCACTCTTTTTCTGGAACTCACTAAAATCCTCTGTTTGCTACTGTCTCTATACCTAGAATTTCTGTTTTTCCTATAAATTACTGGGATTTAAAGTCATTTACTCCTTTCCTTTTCTAAAACTCATCAAAACATGCTAATTACTACTGTTGTTTTTCACATTTGAAATCCCTACTCTAGGTTCTGAAATCTGACACTTCTTTATGTTTGAGACATGCTATTAACGTGTATTATTAATGGAGGATCTATGAGCCATATGTTTTTTATGTGTATCCCGTATGTGCAAGTCCTAATTGTTTCTTCACTTGTCGCTTAGAGTTTATTCTTTAAACCTAAGGGTCAGCCGAGTACTCCCCTTATAGGATTAGCAGTCCTAAACACCCTTCAGGACTGATAGGATGGGATGGGTAATAACACGCAATAAGCTTCGTGACCAACACACGCGTTTTAAATACCTTAGCGGGGTGGGAAGGGAAGAATATGGATATGATGACCGGTGCGCTAATACCACGTGTAGCCCCTCTTCAATGAATGACATACCGGGTATTGCATTGATGTGATCCATATTACTTTAAAACCTAGGACATTTTCATTCAAATGATTTTACTTCGCTTTTATTTAAATTTCTTTTTAATAATTCCAGTATTTACTTGAAATCCCCTCTTACGTGAGCCTTGCTTGTCATTTGTTTACTGTCCAAATTCACAAAATTACTTGGCTGGGACCCACAGTTGTGGATCTTGAGGGGTGCCTAACACCTTCCCCTTAGGATAACTTCAAGCCCTTACCCAATCTCTGGTAATGCAAACTAGTTTATGAGTTAATTATTCTAGGTGCCCTAACGCACCATAAATCGGTAGGTGGCTACTCTTCCTTAAACCTTTTCCTTTAAGGAGTTGTCTAGAATGTCATGAAACCCGATCTCCACGTACCTAACCTGTGCGAGGTAAAAGGGGGGCGCGACACTGATTAGGCTATATTTCAAGCCATCTATTAGGGCCGACCCCTGTAATTTCACCTTTCTTTCCGTTTCCAAAGGAGACATTTCCTCCTTTGAGGTTTTCAAGTGAAAGGAACTGTTCCTTGTTCCTTGTCATATGCTTAGAGCAGCCACTATCCAAAAACCAAATTAGGCTACATCCCTTCACTTGTACCTACAAAAGGAAATCAGGGGTTAGTTTTAAAAACCCAAACTAGTTTGGGTCCTTTTTTACGAGAGAATGGATGAATCAGATGTTTTTTGGCCCAGTTTGGTAGCCAGTTCTTCTTTTTAATGGATCTCTCATTTTTCTGACTGGCCTGCTCTTTTACAGCACACTCATATTTGTAGTGGCCAGTCTTCCCACAATGGGTGCACATTTTATTTTTAGGGAGAGTGAGATACTTGCTTTTGGGATCCCACTTAGGCAATTGACTCCCAAAACCAAGCCCTCTCCGGTTGCTACTGTGATTCTCCTGAAGCCAAGTTAATGCATCAGAAGACTTATTCCATTTACGTGTTCTATCAAATTCATGTTTGACTTTCCCAAGCTCTTCTTTAAGAGATTTTTTCTGTTCATCCTTGCCATACATTGTATCCTTTAGTTTTCCTAAGTCTTCTTCTAACATTTCATGAGAGTGATCAACCACCTTTTTAATGGATCCTAGTCTTAACTTTAAGTTTTCAGATTTTAGTTCTAGGATTTCAGTTTCGAGTGGATGGACCTGGTTCATCAAGACAATGTTTTTCTTTTCAGATTCATTGACCCTTATTTCCAGGTCCATGCATTTTGCTTTTAGCATTGCACACTCTTTAGATACTTGATCCTTCTCTTTGGTTGTTTTCTTAGAATCATCTATGAAGTCAAGTAGCAACTCAGAGAGTTTCTCCTTAGATAAAAACTTTATTTTAGTTTTAAGTTGTGAGATACTTACCTCTAGTTCTTCATAAGTTTCCTCATCAGATTCTCCAATTTCCATGAGAGCCTGATCTTCTGTCTCACCATGTTCTGATTGTTCATCTGAACTTTCCCCCCAAGCAGCAACCATAGCCTTTGTAGTGGTTTTCTTAGGTTGGACCAGTTCCTTCTTCCTTTTCTTTCTTTCATATCTCTCCTTCCTCTATTCTACTTCCCAGTGAGGGTAGTTATTGATGAGATGGTCAGTTTTTCCACACTTGTAGCATCCCTCATTAGCTGGCATTTCTGGTGCCTTTGCCTTGTTGAAGTTTCCTCCCCTAGAGATGCCCTTCTTCCTCATGAGAAAGTTTCTAAATTCTTTAGTGATCATGGGCATCTCATCCTCCTCCAGATATTCTCCTTCAGTGATCCTCAGTGCTAGACTTCTCTCCTTCTTTGGGGCATCCATCTTCATGGTTTGCCTTCTGAGTTCATAAGCAGTGAGATTTCCAATTAACTCATCCAGTCTAAGGGTTGCCATATTTTTGGATTCCTGGATAGCAGTGATCTTGCTTTCCCAGGAGATAGGCAAAACCCTTGTCAAGATCTTCTCTACCTTGTCTTCTTCAAGTATGATTCTTCCAAGAGACTTGAGTTCATTGGTCAAGGTTGTAAACCTTGTGTACATCTCCTGAATAGTCTCTCCTTCTTTCATAGTGAAGTTTTCATACTGAGAGTATAGTAGTGTACCTCTAGACCTTTTAACTTGAGGTGTTCCTTCATGGGATGCTTGTAGAGTGTCCCATATTTCCTTGGCTGTTGTGCAGCATTAGATTCTACTGTATTCATCAAAACCTAGTCCACATACTAGCCACTTCTTGGCCTTGCCATTCTTCTCCTATTTCATCAAATCTTCAGTCGTGCAGTCAGCCCTAGTCTTAGGTACATCTACACCTTCAGCAGTCTTCTTCATTGTTGCAAGGGGTCCATCAGTGACTATGTCCCATAGTTCATAGTCCTCTCCAATAATATGGTCCTTCATTCTATTTTTCCACTAAGAATAGTACTGGCCATTGAAGAGTGGTGGCCTTGCGATTGATTGACCTTCCTAGTTTCCAAGGTGTTATCTGTTTCAAGGATAACTTGCTCTGATACCAATTGATGTTTCAGACATCAATATTACACAATAATATAAGTTAATTGTGTAGTACCTAATTTTCGAGTGTTGTCTAATAAGAAGAACCGGTTCTTCTTGGTGTACTACTTTCTACTGTTGCGGAATAATAAAGCAGTAAAGTAAAGACACGGAGATTTTTACGTGGAAAACACCTAGCTCAAAAGGTGAAAAAACCACGACCTACTCCTCAGTAGGATTTTCTCAAACACTTCACTAAAAACTCTGAGCCAAACTGACTTACAAAATAAACTCTTTTGTAATCCTAGGACTAACTCTAATCCTCTTTGTATCAACTAGCCTCTAGCTAATTTCTACAGATTTCAAGCTAACTCTAACTTGAACAATGTGTACCTATTACAATTGCTTCTATGAAAGTTAAAAAGATACAATGTTAAATCGCCTACTACAACCAACTAGACTCAATATATTAACGATGAAACTGTTTCTTCTAGTTGAACTGTAGCCTTCGCACAACACTTCTGCTTGCAAAATATCCTGTGAACTTTTGCTTTTCAGAACTTGGTTCACTTTTGTCTTTGTGCGTCGTCAATTTCAGCAGTAATACATTGAGTATTTATAGAGTCAGTTGTTGAGTACATGGTTTAATGTTGATCCAACGCTACCTAGGTATACGAGTTCGACTATGACTCAACTTCCTTCTCTATTTCTGTCCTTGATGAAATCAACTTCAATCTTCTTTATCAGTTTGCAACCTTTTTATATTAGTAGACATCCTTTTAGCTCTTTGATACTCAGCAATCACTGATATCTCCTATGCATGAACAATTCTTGTGCCAACTGTTCCGTTCAGATGTGTGTGCTCTGATGGACCTGGTTCAACTTGTCAATCTTCAAAACCCATTCAGTGACATGGGCCAACAATAACATTCCGTTATCTCATTAGTTTTTGCTGTCCACGAAAAGCTTGACATGAATTTAATGGATGTGGTTACCGCCTACCTTTATGGCTCACTTGATAGTGAGATATACATGAAAATTCCTGAGGGATTTAAAATGCCTAACGCACATAATTCAAAATCTCGGGAAATGTTTTCAATCAAATTGCAAAGATCTTTGTATGGTCTAAAGAAATCAAGACGTATATGGTATAATCGTTTTAGTGAGTATTTATTAAAGAAAGGTTATATAAATGATGCCATTTGTCCATGTGTTTTTATAAAGAAAACAACATCGGAATTTGTTGTACTTTCCCTATATGTTGATGACATAAACCTTATTGGAACTCCTATAGAACTCCAAAAGGCAATTAATTATTTAAAGAAGGAATTCGACATGAATGATCTCGGAAATACAAAATTATTTCTTGGTTTGCAAATTGAACATTTGACGAACGGAATTTTTGTTCATCAATCTACCTACATAGAAAAGGTATTGAAACGGTTTTACGTGGATGTAGCACATTCATTAAGTACTCCGATGGTTGTTCAATCACTTGATGTGAATAAAGATCCATTCCGACCTCAAGAAGAGAATGACGAGCTACTTGGTCCTAAAATACCATATCTTAGTGTAATTGGTGCACTATTGTATCTTTTCAACACTACAAGGCCTGACACAACTTTTTCAGTTAATGTCTTAGCAAGATTTAGCTTTGCTCCTACAAGGAGACATTGGAATGGAATCAAACACATATTTCTGTCATGACCCAAAACCTATGGGTTGTGATGGCGCCGGAAACCACTGTCAGGCAAGCCAATCCCTTAATCAGTTGAAATACCTTCCTGTTTAACAATTTCGAAATTGTTGCCTTTATTGCATTTCATAATCAAATCAATAAATTTTTTGTAATTTAAACATGACAAGAAATTCTGTTTAATTCAATAAAACAAGGCTCAACACATCCCCAGAACCCAGTGACACAAGTACATGAGCAGTTTCTAAGAATTTATACAATTATACAACTCTTGTCCGAGAAATAAATGGGACAAAGGCAATAGATATAAAATGTAGGTACACCGAAAGGAGACTCCGGCAATTGTGGAACGCCTCTGGATGAATGCAACCCGTATAAGTCCCCAAATTGATCAATGTACTATAAAGGTAACTGTGCAACAAAATATACAGAAAGTGTAGTATGAGTACATATACATATATGTACCCAGTGAGTATCCCGTCTAATCTCGAAGAAGTAGTGACGAGAGGTCGACTCGATACTCACTAAGGTCCAACAGTAATAAAGTAAGCAGGATGTAAGGAAAACTGTAGGCAAGTAAACAAATAATCAAGTACACCAATACCCGGCATCAAGTAACAACCTCAAATCAAACAAGTTTGGTATCCGTCGTGGCGTACGGCCCACTCCCATATGGTACTCACTCACATCGCTCCGCGCGTGGTGTACGGCCCGATCCCACCATGTAGTCTCAATCTCGCCGTGGCGTACGACCAAATCCCACCCTTGTAGTCTCAATCTCTCTGTGGCGTACGACCCGATCCCACCCTTGTAGTCTCAATCTCGCCATGGCGTACGGCCCGATCCCACCCTTGTAGTCTCAACCTCGCGGTGGCGTACAGCCTGATCCCACCCTTGTAGTCTCAATCTCGCAATGGCGTACGACCCGATCCCACCCTTGTAGTCTCAATCTCGCCGTGGCGTATTGCCCGATCCTACCCTTGTAGTCTCAATCTCGCCGTGGCGTATGACCCGATCCCATAATATAATCAATCATCACTCTGTCGTGGCGTACAGACCGATCCCATAATATAATCAATCATCACTCTGTCGTGGCGTACGTCCCGATCCCATAATATAATCAATCATCACTATGCTGTGGCGTACGACCCGATCCCATCCCGTGATTCTCTTATCACACTTAAATCAAGACAAGTATCACAACGTTCAACGACAACAATACCAATCACACAAGTATACAAGTCATATCTATGTTATAACAGGGGAAAACAATGAGCATGATGTGTCCTAACTACCCGGACAAAGCAGTAATAGCCATTACGTACGGACTCTTGTCACTCGGTGCGTATGTAGCCCCCAACAAGATCACATAGCAAACATGGTTATCTAGAAGGACAATTTCCCTCTTATGAGGTTAGAAAGGAGACTCACCTCGCTCCAAAGATTCATCACCGTCCTCCAAGCCTCTACGACGACTAAAAATGGATGCGCACGCTCCCAAACTATCCAAATAACGATAATTCAATGAAAATATACTCAATAGATCATAACCAATTCAATTTACAAAGTTCCCCAGCCCGGCTCCATGAAATGACCAAAATGCCCTCGGGCCCACGCGCTCGGACCTCGAAATTTCTTGAAGAAAATCTCTACCCGAAGCTTTACTAGTTCAATTACACATTTTACTCAATTATTCATGTTCAATTCGTGGCTAAAATCAAATTTACCCAAATTCCTAGGTTTTCTTCAAAATACTAATTTTCCACAAAACTTTTCATGTTTAATCCCATGTAATAATCTTGTATCTAACTTGAAATGAGTAGGAGTAACTTACCTTAACATAGATGACGAAAATCCTCTCTTGAAGCTCTCCTAAAATCGCCCACGGCTTTGAAAAATGAGAGAGAAATGCCAAAATCTCGTTTTAATCCACACTGCCCAGTTCTGCCTTTCTATGCGATCGCATGAAGTCGTCTGCGATCACACAGGTCACCCATATCACTCCTCCGCAATCGCACAAGCACGCTCGCGATCGCACATGCCATTTCCAGCTCCCACCAACATCCTTCTCCGCGATCGCACCTTCCCCCTTGCGATCGCACTAGCCTTCCCAGCCCTTCTCCGCGATCGCCTAGGCCAAAAAACATTTCCCCTCAGTTTCCTCTCCGCGATCGCATAGCTAAGGCTGCGATCGCATAGCATTACCAGAAACATCAACATCAAATTCACTCTGAAATGCCCCGAAACCATCCCGAAACACACCTGAGGCCCCCGGAACCTCGTCCTAACACACGACTCAATCCCATAACATCCCACGAACTTGTTCGGGGCTTCAAATCTCCTCAAACAACGCCAAAATCACGAATTGTACTAAAATCCATCTCTATGAACTTTGAAAATTTCTAACTTCCACAATTGATGCCGAAACCTATCAAACCACGTCCGATTGACCTCAAATTTTGCAAGCAAGTCATATTCAACATTACGGACCTGCTCCAACTTCCGGAATTGCATTCCGACCCCGATATCAAAATTTCCATTTCCGGTCGAATTCTTCAAAAACCTTCAGTTTTCTATCTTTAGCCAAATGACCTTAAATTGACTTTCGGATATCCGAATTCACTTCCGTTCGCGCTCCCAACTCCAAAATCACCATACAGAGCTATTGCCAGACTCGGAATCCCAAACGGACCTCAATATCATTGAAATGTACTTCAAGTCAAACTTAGGAAATTTCCTTAAAATACTGACTTCCACAATATACACCGAAATGCTCTCGGGTTATCCAAATCTCGTTCCGGACATACGCCCAAGTCCGAAATCACCATACGAATCTGCTGGAACCTTCGGATCCTGATTCCGAGGTCGTTTACTCAAAATCCCAGTCTTACTCAATTTCTTCAACTTAAGACTTCTCAAATGAGAATTTTCCTTTAACTTCAACTCCGATTTTCCTGAATTTCAATTCCGACCATACGCACAAGTCAATATGCCTGAAATGAAGTTGTTCGTGACTCCTAACTGCTGAACGATGCGCTGGATCTTAAAACGACCAGTCGGGTCGTTACATTCTCCCCCACTTAAACAGACGTTCGTCCTCGAACGTGCCAAGAATTGCCTCATAATTATCTGAAATCACTGTTTAACACCTTGTGCACCTGCCCGTGTTACCACAACCCAGTTGAGTACATAAGCTTGATCAAATCTGAAGATATCCTCCTCTTATTCATACAATACGTTCCAAACTCGGTTCCAACACCTGAAATTCTCTGCCATGCCTGATTCTAATATTTGAACACCATATCAACTACCACACGATTCAGCAAAACACAATTGCGCGCCTTTGCGGAATCAGCACCATACACTACATAGTCCATCATCTTACCACAATAACGCTCCTTGAACCTTAATAGCTAGAATTCCGCGAATTTGATGCTCCCAAGGCACCTTATAAGATACGTTCATATATTTTACTATAACGCTGACGATATCACCACAACGGAGGAGATGTATAGAAATTCATAACCATTTGCAGAGTTAACCACACGTTGAAATCCTTTCTCTAACCTTAGATCATCATCTCATTGCAGACCAATAATGGAAACTCCCTTGCAATATACTCGCATCATCCTAACACACCGATCCCAAATTTATAACTCTCGTCTCACCCAGTATGAACTGCTCAGATAACCAGTCACCCCAAACATGGCCATTAGCCTCACACGATGCCACAATGCGCCAATGGGCCACAATTCAAACACGACACATAAGGAAATGACTCCGGAAGGGACTACTCAACGCACGCAACTAATATGAACTTTCCTCATAAAATTACGAAGTAAAAGACAAAAAAAAAAATTACAGGAGCCTTGCTCAACATCACACTGATGCGGCGTGCAACCCGATCCAAATAACATATCCGTGGCGGCGTGCCACCCGATCCCATCATTAGATTTACATAAGGGAGTATACACGGAGCTGAATTGCTCACTATTACAAATCACTGAATATCGGCCACAAGCACACTAAGTGCATAATACCATTCTGGGGAGACTGATAGAGCCATATGCTACCAAACTCCAGCACAACTGAGGTGCGATATATAAGCTGAAATCTCAGGAGCCATCCTGTTCACATAACCTCGTCACTACGCGGAACCTCAACACATAAGAAATTATCAAGCCGTTTCACAACTCACACGGCAAAATCACAATATCACATGAATTTGACAAAGACGGGACAACATCTGATATCACAATATCCCTCCTTGAGGAGTGCCATACTGAAATTAACACTTCTGACTCGCATGAAGCCCAAAATCATGTTTAAGTCCATTTACTCACTCCAAGGTGATTCTGATCACACTGAACTTAGGCTGATAGCCTTACCTGGGTTCATAATACCCCAATTCCCCTCATAATACATAAGAACCACCATCATAGCCGGGGCAAAACACCCCAAAATCCGCAACTAACTTGATCGAACGCCTTCAAGGCATATATTCTCAAATAAGTAATATTATACCTCCTTATACTTAGTCTAAATCTGCAATCAATCATGTGACTACAAGTCACACTCACATAACCTTCCCGTGGTCACGCTCCCACGGCTTTTCCGCAAAAGGCAACAAGTATGCACATCCATACCACTGATCATCCTAAGGCTATAAAACAATTCAAGGGCCCGTAACCAGGATACAAAGCCTCTTTCACCAAACACCAAACTCAGATGACACTAAAGACAATGTCAATTCATTCTAGACATTCAAATCCCTTGTTCTTGCTCCCCTGAGCTCATGATATCCTGTTAACACCGAACCGCAATCTCGACTCTTACTTCCAATTACATACTACTTATTGCACATAACATGCCATTTTGGAATAGCATAGGAAGTTCCATATAAATCCTGAACCACTAACAGTGTGAACACTTCATCATATACAAAAACCTTTTATTTACTTCAATTCATGAGAACCATAACAACACACAAGTGAGTTCTCACCATCACAATATATGCAAATCCTCAAGTAGTGGACTGAACCACCATACCCCTTCGGGATCTGCCTACACCTAACAGGCCGTAGTACTTGAATGCTTCCAACCGAAATCTATTACGACGGCCGACGGCCCCACACACATCTACACAAACCATACACACACTCAAACACAGAGAAAGAGCTGATCCCTGCCGTACATGCGTCGTTCCATCATGGCTAACAAATCCATCTTCTTTTAATCATCTTTAATTGCCTCAGGATAATAGTAACTTCTTTCAACTCATAGCAACCCAACCCTCCTCATCCTGAGTGACCTTGAATCACGAGACCATGCTACCTAAATTCCGCAACTCGTCTCATAACCTCCTGATAATCTTTCTACAACCTGGAGTCTATTTCTCTCACTCCTCCGATACTATCCAGCGTGCTGAAATAACATAGAACCCTCCAACCATCTTCCTTCCTCTTNATGGCTAACCAATCCATCTTCTTTTAATCATCTTTAATTGCCTCAGGATAATAGTAACTTCTTTCAACTCATAGCAACTCAACCCTCACTCATCCTGAGTGACCTTGAATCACGAGACCATGCTACCTAAATTCCGCAACTCGTCTCATAACCTCCTGATAATCTTTCTACAACCTGGAGTCTATTTCTCTCACTCCTCCGATACTATCCAGCGTGCTGAAATAACATAGAACCCTCCAACCATCTTCCTTCCTCTTAGAGACTATATTGTAGAAGCTCGCTTCTTAATTATACTGTCGCCTGAAACCCTTAAACACCGCATTCTCTAACTTTCGAATTCATTAGGACCACTACTAAGAGTCACCCACTCTGTCTGACCCCGAATACAATCAACCCAAAGGCTCTTCTAGCACATGAATATGCTCTCAATGAAGCACGTGACTGAGTCACTACCTTTACAACTTGCCTATGTCTTAAGCACAAATTCTTAGTCTTCCAGAACCTATCCCTGGTCCAATAGGACCAATTTGCACATTTTTCTCATATGCCATGCTCACTTACCGATATACTTTTTTCCTTAGCTGTAACATCTTGTCGATACGCTGACAAATCCGCAATCCCATGAGAGCACAATCCTACGACCCAACTGCAGGTGGTGGGACTCCCTTACTTAGCCCGAAGCTACTTCTTGCACCGCTCTAGTCCCTGCTGAGATCCTTTTCTCCTTTGATGACATGACATTGTCCCACCAATCCACCCAATTCTTCCGAATTCTCCTGTTAGCCTCCCTTAAATATTTGAATTTTCTAACACCATTCACACATTCTACCTCCTACCGACTAGCCACTAGGACTCCGCACGGAACTTACCATCCCTACAACCGTTAACCTACTCACAGAAGACAACCCACCCGAGGAAACTAGCCAACTGACACCTACCATTATGTTATGATTCTCACTTTCTACAATATCAAGACCCCCATCCTAAGCCTGTATCCATTTATCATCTTTACCAATCCGTCCGCACTTCCTGGACATATACTAAACGGGCTACCGCATCTTTTGATTCATCACTAAGCTGCCTCTCTCCCACTTTTCCCAACTCATTCCCTTAAGTGCTACCTGACTTCCTTTCCTTACACTTGATCTTTTAGAAGGCACCACCGCCTAGCACTTCTCACGTATCTTCCTTCATCGTATGATTCCCTCCTGCTGCCTCAATTTAATACTGCCATTCGTAGCTCTAAAACCAACATATCATCACAACTTTATATCTTTACGAAGATCATCTTTCTCGAATCGCCATCATTAAAAGTAACTGTTCAATTCAGAACTACTACACACCATGATCTTTGACAACCGCTTCCTCAACACCGCTTCACAACACTCTAACCCCATGCGACCTAAGAGCTATAACCCCGGCGAATTTAACACGTTCCATTCGATCAAATGGCGATACCACACCACAGGTGAATATTCCACCTTTCCCAATGACACCCAGCCTCGATACTTTATCAACCCAAACCGGACCATTCATAATTCAAATGTCTTTCCTCTACCGGAACTAAAAATACCGAAATCTCGAAACCACACTCTAAGAAGACCTCCCTTCAAGCCATTCATCACCCCCAACACATGGGCAAGCATTCTACAGCCATATCAACATCGCGCGATATCTAATCGAAACATCATTTCTATCCGAGCATAGCCTCAAGGCTCTCAGAAACACAGCTACTAAGCTAAAATAACATCATATTCTTCTGCAGGGCGTTCACAACAGTCCATTCGACTTTGCATGAAGAACATCACGCACCATATCTGTAGCCCCATTACAATTCCTCAAACTCTCGATTATAGGAAGCGCTTCACGACGTATAAGATTGAGTGGGAAGGAGCACATTCATAAGCCTTAAAGGAATCAAGCCGCACGATGAGGAATCAAGAAGGGAAGTACTCCTAACAGCCCTGTAGCCTCTTGAAGATAAGTACAGACGTCACCGTACCGATCCGCAAGACTCTACTAGACTTGCTCATGACTCGTGAAACGTATGGGAACCTAGAGCTATGATACAACGTTGTCACGACCCAAAACCTATGGGTTGTGATGGCGCCAGACACCACTGTCAAGCAAGCCAATCCCTTAATCAGTTGAAATACCTTCCTGTTTAACAATTTCGAAATTGTTGCCTTTATTGCATTTCATAATCAAATAAATAAATTTTTTGTAATTTAAACACGGCAAAAAATTCTGTTTATTTCAATGAAACAAGGCTCAACACATCCCCAGAACCCGGTGACACAAGTACATGAGCAGTTTCTAAGAATTTATACAATTATACAACTCTTGTCCGAGAAATAAATGGGACAAAGGAAATAGATATAAAATATAGGTACACCGAAAGGAGACTCTGGCAGCTGTGGAATGCCTCTGGATGAATGCAGCCCTTATAAGTCCCCAAATTGATCATTGTACTATAAAGGTACATGTTCAACAAAATGCACAGAAAGTGTAGTATGAGTACATATACATATATGTACCCAGTAAGTATCCCTCTAATCTCGAAGAAGTAGTGACGAGAGGTCGACTCGATACTCACTAAGGTCCAACAGTAATAAAGTAAGCAGGATGTAAGGAAAACTGTAGGCAAGTAAACAACTAATCAAGTACATCAATATCCGGCATCGAGTAACAACCTCAAATCAAACAAGTTTGGTATCCACCGTGGCGTACGACCCGCTACCATATGGTACTCACTCATATCGCTCCGTCGTTGCGTACGGCCCGATCCCACCCTGTAGTCTCAATCTCCCCGTGGCGTACAGCCAAATCCCACCCTTGTAGCCTAAATCTCGTCGTGGCGTACTGCCCGATCCCACCCTTGTAGTCTTAATCTCGCCGTGGCGTACGGCCCGATCCCACCCTTGTAGTCTCAATCTCGCTGTGGCGTACGACCCGATCGCTACCCTTGTAGTCTCAATCTAGTCGTGGCGTACGGCCCGATCCCACCCTTGTAGTCTCAATCTCGCCGTGGCGTACGGCCTGATCCCACCCTTGTAGTCTCAATCTCGCCGTGGCGTACGACCCGATCCCATAATATAATCAATCATCACTCTGCTGTGGCGTACGACCCGTTCCCATAATATAATCAATCATCACTCTGTCGTGGCATACATCTCGATCCCATAATATAATCAATCATTACTCTGTCGTGGCGTACAGCCCGATCCCATCCCGTGATTCTCTTATCACACTTAAATCAAGCCAAGTATCACAACGTTCAAAGACAACAATATAAATCAGACAAGTATACAAGTCATATCTATGCTATAATAGGGGAAAATAATGAGCATGTTGTGTCCTAACTACCCGGACGAAGCATTAATAGCCACTACGTACGGACTCTCGTCACTCGGTGCGTACGTAGCCCCCAAACAAGATCACATAGCAAACATGGTTACCTAGAGGGACAATTTCCCTCTTACCAGGTTAGAAAGGAGACTCACCTCGCTCCGAAGATTCATCACCGTCCTCCAAGCCTCTACGATGACAAAAACGGATGCGCACACTCCCAAACTATCCAAATAACGAAAATTCAATTAAAATATACTCAATAGATCATAACCAATTCAATATACAAAGTTCCCCAGCCCAGCTCCATGAAATGACCAAAATGCCCTAGGGCCCACGTGCCCGGACCTCGAAATTCCTTGAAGAAAATCTCTACCCGAAGCTTTACTAATTCAATTACACATTTTACTCAATTATTCATGTTCAATTCATGGCTAAAATCAAATTTACCCAAATTCCTAGGTTTTATTCAAAATATTAATTTTCCACAAAATTTTCATGTTTAATCCCATGTAATAATCTTGTATCTAACTTGAAATGAGTAGGAGTAACTTACCTTAACATAGATGACAAAAATCCTCTCTTGAAGCTCTCCAAAAATCACCCATGGCTTTGAAAACTGAGAGAGAAATGCCAAAATCCCGTTTTAATCCACACTGCCCAGTTCTGCCCTTCTATGCGATCTCATGAAGTCGTCTGCGATCGCACAGGTCACCTAGATCACTCCTCCGCGATCGCACAAGTATTCCTGCGATCGCACAGGCCATTTCTAGCTCCCACCAAAATCCTTCTCCGCGATCACACCTTCTCCCATGCGATCGCACTAGCCTGCCCATCCCTTCTCCGCGATCGCATAGGCCAAAAAACCTTGCCCCTCAATTTCCTCTCCGCGATCGCATACCTAAGCCTGTGATCGCATAGCATTACCAGAAACACCAGAAACAGCAACAAAAAATTCACTCCGAAATGCCCCGAAACCACCCCGAAACACATCTGAGGCCCCCGGGACCCCGTCCAAACACACGAATCAGTCCCATAACATCCCATGAAATTTCTCGGGGCTTCAAATCTCCTCAAATAACGCCGAAATCATGAATCGTACTAAAATCCAACTCTATGAACTTTGAAAATTTCTAACTTCCACATTTGATGCCGAAACCTATCAAACCACGTCCGATTAACCTCAAATTTTGTAGGCAAGTCATATTCAACATTACGGACCTTCTCCAACTTCCGGAATCGCATTCTGACCCCGATATCAAAATTTCCATTTCCGGTCGAATTCTTAAAAAAAACTTCAGTTTTCTATCTTTAGCCAAATGACCTTAAATTGACTTCCAGATATCCGAATTCACTTCCGATCGCGCTCCCACCTCCAAAATCATCATACTGAGCTATTCCTAGACTCGGAATCCCAAACAGACTTCAATATCATTGAAATGTATTTCAAGTCAAACTTAGGAAATTTCCTTAAAATAATGACTTCCACAATATACACCGAAACGCTCTCGGGTTATCCAAATCCCGTTCCGAACATACGCCCAAGTCCGAAATCACCATACGAACCTACTGGAACCTTCGGATCCTGTTTCTGAGGTCGTTTATTCAAAATCCTAGTCTTACTCAATTTCTTCAACTTAAGACTTCTCAAATGAGAATTTTCCTTTAACTTCAACTCCGATCTTCCTGAATTTCAATTTCGACCATACACACAAGTCAATATGCCTGAAATGAAGATGTTCGTGACTCCCAACTGCTGAACAATGCGCTGGATCTCAAAACGACTGGTCGGGTCGTTACAATTGCGGTATCTAAAAGGAACTACCGATATGGGCTTATTTTATGGCAGTAATTTCAGTCTCGATCTTGTTGGTTATGCCAATGTTGGGTATTTATCTGACCCACACAAGGCTCGATCTCAAACATGCTATGTGTTTACATTTGGAGGCACTTCCATATCTTGGCGATCGACTAAGCAATCAATCGTGTCTACTTCATCTAATCATGCTGAGATAATTGTTATTCATGAAGTAAGTCGATAATGTGTATGGTTGAAGTCTATAATACATCTTATTCGAGAAAAATGTGGTTTGAAGTGTGACAAACTACTCATGATTTTGTATGAAGACAATGCAACATGCATATCCCAATTGAAGGAAGGATTAATAAAAGGAGATAGGACAAACCATATTTCACAGAAGTTATTTTTCACACATGATATTCAAAATAATGGTGATCTCAATATGCAACAGATTCGTTCAAATGATAATATGGTTGATTTGTTCCCAAAATCTCTGTCGACGTCAACCTTCAAGAAGACAGTGTACAAGATTGGGGTGCGAAGGTTCAAGGATGTGAATTGATGCTCTCAATAAGGGGAGTTAATGCGCGTTGCACTTTTTTTCCCTTACAAGGTTTTGTCCCATTGATTTTTCTTTGCAAGGTTTTAACGAGGCAACCAAAAGGCGCATTTCTAAACATGTGTACTCTTTTTCCTTTTTTAGAATTTTTTTTCCCTTTGGGTTTTATTTTAGTTAAGGTTCTAACGAGGCACATTATTTGTTGAATAAACATTCAAGGGGGACTGTTATAAATAGAATTATATTTAGAGTGAATGTATATCTTTTAGAGAGTTTTACTTTGTGGCTAAGTCATTTCCCCCCTATAAATAGAGGGGTCTTACCCCATTGTAAATCATCCCAAAATTTAATAAGAATTCCATCTCTCTCTTTCTCTGTAATATTGTTCTTCTTATTTTATTGTTTCATAACATCTTTTTCATTTTTCTTGTTCATTCATGTTTTGTCTTATTTATGGGCAGGTTATACATTTGGCAGTTGACCAAAAATAATTACATTCCCGCCTCTTCTTCTCTGTTTTGGGTGGCTGGCACGAGCTCCTTCAATTCTTTATCGTTTCTTTCTCATTCCTCTTTCTTATCTCTCTACCAATCAATGGTGTTAGATCTGCTGACATACCTTCTTTTCATGTTCATTATTGTTTTCCAAAGGACATTAATATGTTGTACAAAATATACTTCAATGACTATTAAGGTTCAACTTTTTGGTAGCTCAACAGCCTATTGATTATATCGGTGGATAGATGTGTTACTTTATTAACCTAAAGAATATAAATTTTCAAAAATTCTGGATTCGGGGCACGTGGGCCCGGGAATGAATTTTAGGAATTCTTCAATTGGGGTTAGGAATGAATTTTAGGAATTTTAAAACACAAATTTTTGTCACTTTCAATTTTGAAAACCCTTTTGAGCTTTACAAATATTTTTATTATTCTTAAGAGGGTTTAGTGAGGTTGTGAAAAAAGGGGTGTGACAACTATATGCTAAGTTCTCCAAATGTGAGTTTTGGCTAGATTCTGTAGCATTATTGGGGCATGTTGTATCAGGAATGGTTATAAAGGTGGATCCCAAGAAGATTGAGGCAATTCAAAGTTGGCCCCGTCCTACTACGACGATTAAGATCAGGAGCTTCTTGGGATAACATGTTATTATCGTCGGTATGTGGAGGGATTCTCATCTATTGCAGCACCTTTGACTAGATTGACCCAGAAGGGTACTCCGTTCCATTGGTTCGATGATTATGAGCGAGCTTTCAGAAGCTCAAGACAACTTTGACTACAACACCCGTTCTAGTGTTGCCTTCCGGTTCGGGGTTGTATATTGTGTATTACGATGCTTCATGCGTTGGTTTGGGTTGTATTAATGAAGAAGGGTTGAGTTATTGCATATGATTTACATCAATAGAAGCCCCATGAGAAGAATTACCCGGTACACGATTTAGAGTTGGTCGCTATTGTTCATGCTCTTATGATCTGGAGGCATTATCTTTATGGGGTGTCCTTTAAGGTTTACATTAATCATTGTAACTTGCAACATTTGTTCAAACAAAGGGATCTCAATTTGAGGTAGCGCAGGTGGCTTGAGTTACTAAAGGACTATGATACTACCATTCTTTACCATCCGAGCAAGTTAAATGTAGTTGCGGATGCCTTGAGCAGAAAGGCGGAGGGTATGGGTAGCTTGGTATCCATTTCAGCAAAGGAGAGGCCATTAGCTTTTGACATTCAGTCCTTGGCTAAATGTCTTGTGAGGTTGGATATTTCAGAGCTTAGCCGAGTTTTTGCATGCATCGTTGCCCGATCTTCACTATTGGAGCAAATCAAGGCTCATCAGTTTGATGATTCGCACTTGTCGATGCTCAGAGAGACGGTACTACAGAGTGGTGTCAAGGAGGTTATTATCGACGAGGATGGTGTTCTGTGACTCCAAGGTCACCAATGTGTTCCTAATGTCGATAGCTTGAGGGAGAGGATAAAGATGTATCGTGACTTGAGGCGGCATCATTGGTGGAGGCGGTGAAGAAGGACATAGTTGAGTATGTTACGAGGTGTCTAATTTACCAGCAGGTTAAGAATGAGCGCCAGAGGTCAGGTGGCCTACTCCACCAGATGACTATACGTGAATAGAAATTTTAGCGCATTACTATGGACTTCGTAGTTGGGTTACCCCTGACCTTGTAGAAGTTTGACGCAGTTTGGGTCACTGTCGATAGGTTGACCAAGTCGGCACACTTCATTCCGGTTGTGACCACATATACTTCAGAGAAGTCGGCCCACATATATTAGATTGAAGCCCTTTGTTTACTCCGCATTCTGGAGAGCAATATATAGTGAGTTGGGGACCCGTGTAAAGCTCAACATAGCCTTTCATCCACAGACCAAGAGGCAGTCAGAGGGGACATTTCAGATCTTGAAGGATATGCTCAAAGCATGTCTTATTGACTTCGGAAGGCAGTGGTATCGATTCATGCCTTTAGCCTAGTTTTCTTATAACAACAATTATCAGTCCAACATCGAGATGGCTCCATTTGAAGCTTTTTATGGCCAGCGATGTCGTTCTCCCATCGAATGGTTTGAGCCCGACAAAGCTAAGTTATATGGTACTAATTTGGTGAAGGGTACCTTGGGAAATGTAAAGTTGATTCAGGAGCGACTTCGTACAACACAGTCCAGACATAAGAGTTACGAGGATCAGAAGGTGCGTGATTTATCATTTATGGTGGGCAAGAAAGTTATCTTGAACGTCTCGGCGATGAAGGGGATCACGAGGTTCGGGAAAAAGGTCAAGTTGAGCCCAAGGTTTATAGGCCCATTTGAGGTGCTGAGATGAGTTGGGGAGGTTGCTTATGAGCTTGCTTTTCCTCCTAGTCTATCGGGAGTTCATCTGATTTTCCACGTGTCTATGCCCCTAAGGTATCATGCCGACAGGTCACATGTGTTAGACTTCAACACGATTCAGTTAGATGAGAGCCTAGGTTATGAGGAGGAGCTAGTTGCCATTGTTGATAGGCAGGTTTGCCGTTTGAGGTCCAAGAGAATTTATGTGGTAAAGGTTCAGTGGAAGGGCAAACCAGTAGAGAAGGCGTCTGGGAGTCCTAGGAGGACGTGCAGAGTATATATCAACACTAATTCTGCACTCCAGGTAGGATTTTAGACCCGTTAGAGAAAGAACGTTTGTTTAAGAGGTGGAGAATGTAACGAGCCGATCGATCATTTTTTCTTTATAGAACCATGTTCCCCTAAACAAGACTCTGCATGTGCTTTTACAACTTTATGACTTGCGGGGATGGTTAGTTCGGGATTTGGAAGGGTTCGACTGGAAATCTGTAATGACCCAGTCGGTCGTTACATAGTACATGCAATATTTTCTCTGTTTCTGCCTTGTTGTAGATTAGTTAGACTGTTCATGTTGAGTTAGAATTGGTTAGCTCGCGTTTGGAGTGGTTATAGAAGGAATTGAGTCACTTAGTCTCTAAAAGTAGCCTTAGAGTTAGAAAAGTCAACACGGGGTTGACTTATTTGTAAATGACCTCAGAATGAAGATTTTATGGCTCGGATAGCTTCGTTAGGTGATTTGGGACTTAGGAGTGTGTTCGGAATATTTTTGTGATGTCCGGTGTAGAATTAGGCTTGAACTGGCGAAAGTTAGTTTTTGGCGATTTCCGGTCGGAAGTGGAAAATAGGCTATCGGAGTCGGAATGGAATTCCAAAAGTTGGAGCAGGTTCGTAATGTCGTTTTGGATGTGTCTACAAATTTTCAAGATAATCGGAGTTGTTTTAGGTAGTTTCGGCATCGTTGGTGGAATTTAGAAGTTTCAATGTTCATAGGCTTGAATTCGATGAGTTTTTGGGGTTTTGATATTGTTATTGGTGTTTTGAAGGCTCGACTAAGTTTTAATGACCATATAGGATGTGTTGGTATGTTTGGTTGGGGTCCCGGGGGGCTCGGGATTGATTTCGGATGTGAAACGGAGAATTTGGACTTGGCAAAATGCAGTTGCAGCTGCCGCTTCTGATGTTTTCGCACATGCGGAAGATTGGTCGCAGGTTCGGTCTCGCAGGGGCTCGCAGGTGCGAGAATGGGCTAGGTTGAGAAGTTCCGCAGACGCGAGGAAATTGTCGCACCTGCGAGGTCGCATGTGCGGAAGAAGGATCGCAGGTGCGAATTTGGGTGGTCCCAGGTGAGACCGTAGGTGCGGAAGGATCATCGCACCTGCGAAGCCGCGGGTGCGAGAAATGGGTCGCAGGTGCGAAATCACTGTGCAGTAAGTATAAAAACTAGCCTTCGCAAATTGTAACCATTTTTCTCAATATGTTATCCGGGTTTGAAGCTTTTGAAGAGGGAATTCAATAGTTCGTCGTGGAGGTAATATTTCTGGACTCTAAGCTCGTTAATGCATGATTATAGGTCGGATTAATGATGGGAAAATTTGGAAAAAATCAGTGGAAAGGGGTAGTTAGGGCTTGGGATTTAAGAAGCTTTGAAATGGGGATTTGAGGGGTCATTTGGACTCCGATTTCCGTGTTTTTGGTATGTATGGACTCGTGGGAGGACGAAGTTTCTTGTAGTGTAAATTTTATCGGGTTCCGAGACGTGAGCCCCGGGGGGCCGTGTTTGATCAATTTCGGGACTTTGAGTATTCTTGATATGTTTTGATTGGGATTCATCCCTTAGCATGTAATAATGATATACATTTGATTGTTGGTAGATTTGGAGCGCTTGGAGGCCGAATTTCGAGGTAAGGGTACTGTGGAGTAGTGTTTAAGCCGGTTTTGAGGTAAGTAACGTCTTCAACCTTGGAACTGAGGGTTCGAAACCCCAAATTATGTGATAATTGATGTAAACTAAGGTGTCACACTTTCCAAGTGACGAGCAGGTGGGCGTACACCGATTGTTGGGGCCTGGCTCATCCAACGTCATTATGTAATGGTTGTCTCACACTGATACTTGTACTGCGAAGGTGGAGATTTCCTTGAACATATTAGAAATCATGATAAGTGTAATTGTTAAGTCTTCATGTCAATGTGTTTAGACTGAAACGGTCTATTCTTGCTGTCTCTATCTGTAGTTATTCACTACCATGCACTCAGTCCTGTTGTAGCATACATCTTAATGCCTCATTCTCAGAATTTGTTAATTATATTGCATTATTATTGTTTGGGCTAAATTATACATATTTGAGCGCATTGTGAGTGAGACTTGAAAGTATTGACTGAGTGAGGCCTAGAGCTGAAATTTTGAGACAGTTATGAGATCAGACTGCACACTGCAGCGATCCTTGAATCATACCTTCGGTCGTTTGATATAGCGCTCGGGCTTATAGGATCCCCTCCAGAGTCTTTACACCCCCTAGTGAGCGCACATATATTTATGGATGAATCTTCCCTAGACATGGATCTTGTTTGAATGTTATGTTCCGGAGATGGATCTTCTCTGAGGTGTTTTATGTTCCGGAGATGGATCTTCTCCGTGGGGTTTACGTTCCGGAGATGGATCTTCTCTGTGGGGCTGGATTGGCCCTTTTTCCTCAGTACTGAGTGACTATGTCACTGTGTTTATATATATTCTGGGATGGATTTTCCCTAGGCCGGAAGGCCAGATTCTAGTACTGAGTGGACCACCTTATGAGAGTTTGATTACTGATTACACATTATTCTTGATTCTGTAAGAATTCATGAGGGCATGCAGGCTACAGACATAAAGAGATGCATCTTGTTTATTTTCTGATATATTACTATCATGTCCAAGTTATATATTATTGTTCAAAATTTTAGGAGGTTTAGTCCGTCACTACCTCTCAGCCCGTAGTTTGGTTTCGTTACTACTGAGTTGGTGTATTCACGTTACCCCCTGCACCTTGTGTGCAGATCCAGGTACACCGAGATTCAGCTCTGGACAGTGAGTAGCAGCAGTTTCATCAGAGTTGACGATGTAGCAGTTGGCGACCGTGATCTCGTCATCTCTTTCTCCTCTCTGTGTCTTATTTACTTTCAGACTATGTTGGTCATTTCTTTTCGGATTGTATTATGTATTAGCAGCTCATGTCTGTGTGACACCGGATCCGGGTGTTGTAGATTTTGGGTTTTGGATTCATAAGTTTTTTTTAAATACAGATATTTATTATAGTTGACTTCAGGCAGTTGAGAAATGGTAATTTCCTTAATAAACAGTTCAGGATTAATTACAATAGGTGGCTGGCCTGGTTTCACAACAGGCGCCATCACGACTCAGAAATTGGGTCGTGACAAAATCGGAACACTTGGTTCCTTAAAGTTGGCAAAAAAGGGGATAAGTTTGACTTTGGTAAACATTTAGTAAACGACCTCAGCATCGGAATTTGACAGTCCCAATAGGTTCGTATGGTGATTTCGGACTTGGGCATATGTTCAAATCGGGTTTTGGATGACCCAGAAGCATTTCGAGGCTTAATACCGAAAGTTCGCACATTTAAGGTTTTAGAGTTCTGTATGGTGATTTAATACTTGCACGCAAAATTTGGTGTCATTCCGTGTAGTTTAAGTATGTTTTGGCGCGTTCGGAGTAAGTTGGAAAACTTAAAGTTCATAAGCTGATTCAATTTGGTTTGGGGTGTGATTCTTAGTTTCGATGTTCTTTTCTACATTTCAAGGGTGCGAGTAAGTCCGTTGGGACTGGGCCTCAGGTGCCCTGGATGCTATTCGAATGAGGCGTGGAAGTCATTTTGACTTGGTTAATCAGCTGAAGCTCTCAGTTTCTGGTGCAATCGCACTTGTGGAGGGCTAGACACGGGTGCGAGCTTGCAGAAGTGGCCTAATGTGGGCTGCCCAGTGACCACAGAAGCGGGGCAGGTACCGCACCTACAGAGGCACAGGTGCGAAGAAGGCCATCGCAGAAGCGGATGGTGTCGCAGGTGCGACGTACGCACCGCAGAAGCGAGGGAACCAGCTGGGGGGAGGACCGCACCTGTGAGGCCCTTTCTGCAGATGTGGCTATTGGGCTGCAGAAGCGAAAATCGTTGGAGGCAGAATGGTTATTTAATGCGGGACTTAGGCCATTTGGTTCATTTTTATTGTTCTGTTGGGCGATTTTGGAGCTTTTGGAAGGGGGTTTTCACATAGCACTTTGAGGTAAGTATTGTCTACACAATGTGGGTTAAATACATAGATTATTGGTAGATTTCACATGTAAAATGTGTGAAATCATGGGTTTAGATGAAAAACCTAGGATTTGACAAAGATGGGATTAAGCACGAAAATGGTTATGGAATTTAGTGAAAATTATCTATTTGATTCGTGAGGTTATGGGTAAAAAATTTCTTCAAATATTTCTGGAATCCGGGCACGTAGGCCGAGGAGTAAATTTTAGGAATTCTTTAATTGGGGTTGGGTAATCACATTAATAGTTAGGATATGAACTTTTGAACATGTATTGATTATTTTATATAAAATTTGAATAGTTTTGAGTCATTTGGCACCGAGTTGAGGGTTTAAAGCAGATTTGTGGATCCGAAAGTAAGCTTTGAGACGAAGTAAGTGTAACGACCTGGTCTATCATTACGTAGAACCTATATTAAAATTTCTGTTATTGACTTTTCATAGGTTGGTTATAGTGTTATTGATGAGTTAGACTTGGTAGGCTTGAAATCGAAATGGTTGTAGTGAGAGTTTAGCCACTTAGTCTTTAAAAATAACCTTAAAGTTGAAAAAGTCAATTGAGAGTTGATTTATTGGTAAACAACCTCAGAATGCGGATTTTATGGCTCGGATAGCTTCGTTAGGTGATTTGAGACTTAGGAGTATGTTCGGAATATTTTTGTGATGCCCGATGTAGAATTAGGCTTGAATTGGCGAAAGTTAGTTTTTGGTGATTTTCAGTCGGCAGTGGAAAATAGGATATCGGGGTCGGAATGGAATTAAGGAAGTTGGAATAGGTTCGTAATGTCATTTTGGATATGTCTGCAAAATTTCAGGTCAATCAGAGTTGTTTTGGATAGTTTCGGAATCGTTAGTGGATTTTAGAAATTTCAAAGTTCTTAGGCTTGAATCCGATGTGAATTTTGTGTTTTGATGTTATTTTTAGTGTTTTGAGGATGAAACTAAGTTTGAATGATCATATACGATGTGTTGGTATGTTTGGTTGGGGTATCGAGGGGCTCGGGATTGATTTTGGATGGTTAACGAGAAGTTCAGAGTTAAAAAAGTGCAGCAAACAACTTATGGTGTTTTCCTACAGTGATTTCCGCACCTGCGGAAGTTTGACCGCAGGTTCGGGCCCGCAGGAGCGAGCAGGACTCCACAGGTGCGAGACTGGACAGCCCAAGGAAGGCCGAAGGTGTGGTTAGTGGGACCGCATTTGCGAGAAATTGGGCGCAGGTGCGGAACCCCTGGAGAGAAAATATAAATTAAAACCCTCCGCGACCATTACACCTTTTAACACCATTTTTGAACGGGAAAAGATCTTGGAGGCTATTTTAAAGAGGGAAATCAGTGTTCTTCATAGAGGTAAGTATTTGGGACCCAAAAACTCGATTATAGGTGATTAAGGAACATAATATCAGTGTTTAATTCATGAAAATAAGTAGAAAAAGATGGGATTAGGGCTTGAGATTATGAAACTTTTAGGGGATGATTTAAGGGATCAAACGAACTGCGATTTTAGCGTTCTTTATATAAACAGACTTGTGAGATGATGAAGAACATTTTGGTATAAAATTTGTCGAGTTCCGAGATGCGGACCCGGGAATCAGGTTTCTGGCTAATTTCGGGTTTTGAGATAAAATGGTTATTTTTCACCTGGAATTCATTCCTTAAGCATAATTTGATGACAAAGATCTGATCTTTATAGATTTGGAGTGCTCGGAAGTTGATTCGAGAGGCAAGCGCATTGCGGAATAGCTTTTCGGGCTAGTTTGAGGTAAGTAATGTCTTTAAATCCTGTCCTGAGGGTATGAAACCCTGAACCTTGCATCCTTTCACGGATTGTGGAATTCAAAGATTGGAAATTTGGAAATATATTCCTTTTTAGGCAACTATTGAGTTGCGAAACCGATTTTTAAGCCTATACTTAATAGTATTGATATATTTTGATATAATTTGGGTTGTAAGCCATGTTTGGGACCTAGTGCCGATATGTTTACCCCTTGGGGGCTGTTTTTACTATTTTCCTCACTTGATATGTTATGATTTTCACTCAGTCTTTTCTTGATGATTGTTTTGACACTCAAAGTATTGTGATATTATTTCTTTAAAATGAAACACTGTTTTGGGTCGAGAACCCGGTATAATGATGGCCCGAGTGGCATGTTGAGAGTGTCTGACTAAGTGAGGTCGCGTGCCAATATTGTGAGGATGTTATGATATGAGAGAGGCCGAGGAACAATATTGTGAGTGATTTATGCCATGATGTGGCTTGTTATAGCGCCTTGGGCTATAGGAGCCCCTCCGGAGTCTGTACACACCCCCATTGAGCGCAGGTACCTACTGAGTGCGAGTGATGTCCGCAGGGCTGATACTGAGTGACTGTGAGGTTGCCCGCTGGGATGATACTGAGTTATGGTGAGGTGCTGAGGGAAATGTTATGAGAGATGATTATGGCCCGAGGGGCAGATTTATGATGATATTTTACTGAGTTTTTGACTATGATTCACTTCATTTTTCAAACTAATTTTACTGAGCGTTTTACTGAGAAATATTGGAAAATATACTTGTTTCAAAGGATTTTTCTGGAAATTGGTTTTCGAACTTATGTATACCGTATGGTGACTTGATGTTTTACTATTTTTGTGGATTTGCGTACATGTGTTGTGTGTTTCATATACTTCAGACTGAATTATTTTCATTACTACTGAGTTGGCGTACTCATCATTACTCCCTGCACCTCTGTGTGCAGATCCAGGTACTAGTGCGGAGCAGTAGCCATCTTTGTTCGTTAGCAGCAGCTTTTATAGGATTTCAAGGTAGCTATCTAGCGTCCGCAGCTTCTCCATTTCCTTTCCTTTGTTATATTAGCATTTATTTCATAGACATTGTTTAAGACATTAGCAGAGTTAGTTTTATTTATTAGATGCTCGTGACCATGTTGACTCCAGTCTTGGGAGGTTTTGTTTAGACTGTTAGATTATTATGGGGACGTAATGACTTAATGAAATTAATTATACTCTGTTTGCTGTTTGTTATTGATTTATGAAATATTATAATAGAACGAATGGGAAGTGATGTGATGGTTGGCTAGCCTAGTTCCACGATAGCCATCATGACCTATTAGGATTTGTGGTCGTGACAATATGTCTCTTTTCTAACCTTGTAAGAGGGAACTAACCACATAGGTGAATTGAATTAACATGTGCTTCTATTTTTGGGGTCTACGTACGCACGTGGTGACGAGAGTCCATGCGTAGCTACTAATTATGCTTATGTCCGGGTAGTATAGGACCCAAATTTTGTTATACTTGCGATGTTTGCACTCTACATGTTAATTTAAGGGCTTAAGTCATATTGGAACTTGATAAAGGAATTGTAAAGGTCGAATTTCATTTACTTGAGTTTTGGACGGGTTAATTGACCGTTAATAAGAATTTGCGCTTCTTTGAAAGCATCTTAATAATCTTTGAATCAGTTGATTATAAAGTATTTTCTCTTCTTGTGGAGCGGGACGAATGCCTCAACAGTAGAATAGATGCATCTATGGTTCGTGTTGTTCGACCCTCGGCAGTGCACAATATATATGTTTATATTTTGGATCCGGTCGTACGACCTCGGTACAATTCGTGGGTAATAGTACTTGGAGCCCAATTATATTTGATATTGTTGGCTTGAGTGGTTAAATTATTAAAGGATGAAAATTCAATTGGGATTTACTACTAGTGGAAGAATTGTTTATTTATTTCTTATTATTGAGTTTTCAACTTCATTTATGTAGCCCATGCCTAATTATAAGTCTCGGTATTTTATTGTTAGCCCATAGTAAGTGTAGAAGTCTACCCCTTGTCACTAATTCTTCGAGGTTAGACTAGATACTTACTGGGTACATGTTGTTTATGTATTCACGCTACACTTCTGTATTGATCGTGCAGGATCTGAGGCAGGTGCACCTAGTTATCATCCTGAACCGCACCCCTGCTTCCACGAGACTGTCACGACCCAAATTCCCAACCCTAGGGATCGTGATGGCGCATAACACTACACTTGCTAGGCAAGCCAATGTTAGAAATCATTTAACTATTTTGTAATAAACTTTACTTATTCGTAACAGAACAATTTAAAAATAAACTGAATCTAATACGTTCCAACAAATAACTTCATGAATAATAATAATAATAATAGCCGAATAAGTAAGCCGAACCACGAACTAAATATATAACTATAAGACTACCCCATGGTCTGGTATCACAATTCACTAACTACTAAGAATGCTACAAATAATGGGCTAAAACAATGTATCTATGTTTTGAATGAATAAAACAGTGTCTATATAAAGTAAAGAGAAGACTCCAGGAATCTGTGGACGCCAACAGATCTACCTCATGTCTCCCAGTAAATGACGACAACTACTAAAATCTCCTAAATCTGGCCGGTACCTGGATCTGCACAAAAAGCGGAGAGTGTAGTATGACTACAACTGATCCCATGTACCGAGTAAGTGCCGAGCCTAATCTCGACGAAATAGTGACGAGGCTATGGCGAAGCATTTATAATATAACCTGTGAACAATGAATAATAAAGCAAGAAGGAAATTCTAAAATAAACAAGACAATAAACTATAACAACAAATAAAATAACTCAACCACCTTTTCCAGGTCTCAACTATAACAAATTCTCACATAAGTTTCCACATTTCCAAATTTTGACTTTAAAGTAAAAGTAAGTGCAAAATATGAAGAACAGTAAAGTAAAAGAGTAAGTTTTCAAATCTTTGTTTTTGAAAATCAGTATAATATAAGTGTCCTCCCTTATCGCTCCTTGTTGTGGCGTGCAACCCGCTCCCACCTGTCCACCTTTATTGCTCCTCCTTATATATATCACTCTTATTGCTCCTATTGCAGCATGCAACCCAATCCCACATGTCCACCCTTATTACTCCATGTTGCGGTGTGCAACCCGCTCCCACCAGACATATCATATGACTTTATTTATGAAACTTTTCACAATTCAGGTCAAAGACTTTCACAATATTTTTGTCTCAACAATTGTAAACAGAAAGCTACACAACTCATAAACTTCATCAATTATCATTTCACAATGGAACCAACCGAAATATATATAATAAAATAATGTCTACCAGCTCATCCTTTCTATGTATCACAATGAAACCAAGGGAACAACAAACACAAATAGTCATGGAGACATCAATGAGCATAAAACAATTAAGCCATGAATCAAATAAGTTAGAAACGGGGGAAGGGATCATGTTCAACAAAGAAATTGGTGGTGCATAGGTACTCGTCACCTCACCTATACACCACACACATGCAAATTCACATAGCAATTAAGCTGGGGATTCCTATTCCCTCAAGTCAAGGTTAAACCAACACTTACCTCGATTTCACAAGAAAATCACTACTCTAGCACAACTTTTCCTTTTGAATTTGCCTCTAACCCGCTCAAATCTAATCACAATTGGTTCAATACCATCAATTATTGCCTAAAGGAAACAACTTTAATGAAAAACTATGGTTTTCCTATGTTTTATTATCAAAATACAAAAATTCACCCCAGGCCCGCTTGGTCTAAACTCGAGGTCCGGACCAAAACCTGTTTACCCAATCTTCCCCGGGCCCGGATATACAATTGGTTTTTGAATCCGACCTCAATTCAAGGTCTAAATCCCCAAATTTTAAAATTCCTAAGTTCTACCCAAAACCCCCAATTTTTACCATGAAAACTCTAGATTTTCTATTGAAATTTTGTTAAAAATTGTTAATGAATGAAAGGAATTAGTTAGAGATCACTTACCAATGATTTGGAAAAGTTTGGGTCTTTAAAAAATCGCCTATGGAGGTTTGGGGTTTGGGAGAATTGAAAAAGAGGTGAAAAACCAGTCAGAAATCTGATTTAACTGGTTGCGGGTCTCGCATTTGCGAACCCTTTGATTTTTGCCTATCATCGCAAATGCGATGAATTTGTCACATTTGCGACATTTGAGGTCTCGCATTTGCGACCTGTAATCTCGCATTTGCAAGATCTGGGGCTGGCCCAGGACTTCGCAAATGTGAAGCCTGATCTCGCAAATGCGAGATCAGAGGTCTGTCAACACCAGTTTTTTTTGCTGTGATGAAATTTTCTAAGTCTAAACACTCCGTAGCCTACTCGAAACTCACCCGAGCCCTTGGGCTCCAAACCAAACATGCACGCAAGTCTAAAAATTTCATACGAACTTGCTCGTGCGATCGAATCATCAAAATAACATCAAAAACTACAAATTAAACCTAAAAACTCAAGATTTCCTGAAGAACACTGAAATTTCTCACTTTTCAACCAGACATCCAAATCACGTCAAATCAACTCCGATTCTCGTCAGATTTCACAGATAGGACTTAAATATCATAACACACTTGTTTCGGGCTCCGGAACAAAAATACGGGCCTTATACTAACAATTTCTCATATTTTATATCTTTATTTCTTGTAATAACCAGCAAAACAATTTTCTTCAAAATATGTTTTCTAATGCTAGGGACCTGGGAATTCAATTCCGGGCATACGCCCATGTCCCATGTTTTACTGCAGACCTCTCGGGATTGTCAGAACATAGATCCGGGTCCATTTCCTAAAAATGTTGACCAAAGTCAACTAGAACCAAATTTTAAATCTAGAAATTACTATTTCTCATATTTTCACATAAAATCTTTCCGGTTTCATGCCCGGACTGCGCACACAAATCGAGGTGATTAAAATTAATCTTTTTATGGCTAATAACCTAGAATTGGGTCTTAATTCATAGAATGACCCTTTGGGTCATCACAATCTCCACCTCTAAAACAAACGTTCGTCCTCGAACGGACATAGAAACAAGTGTGGATATCTACTCTGCATGTCCGACTCGGACTTCCAAGTAGCTGCCTCAACAGGCTGGCCTTTCCAATCCACTCGAACTGAAGGATAAATCTTTGACATCAATTGACGAACTTGTCGGTCTAAAATGGCCATCGGCTCCTCCCCATAAGTCAAATCCTTGTCCAATTGGGCAGAACTGAAATCTAACACGTGGGATAACCCTGGAGGCAACGCAAGTCTATAAGCTACCTCCTCCACTCTATCAAGAATCTCAAATGGCACAATGTACCTAGGGCTCAACTATTCATCTTCCCGAATCTCATAACACCTTTCATGGGTGATACCCGAAGTAATACTCTCTCCCCAACCATGAACGCCACATCTCGAACCTTAGGATCGACATAACTCTTTTTCCTAGACTGAGTTGCACGAATTCGATCCTGAATAATCTTGACCTTATCTAAGGCCTCTTGAACTAAGTCTATACCCAATAACCTAGCCTCTCCCAGCTCAAACCATCCAATTGGCGATCTTCACCTTCTGCCATATAATGCCTCATAAGGAGCCATCTGAATGCTCGATTGATAGTTATTATTATAGGCAAACTTCGCTAACGGCAATAATTTATTCCAAGAACCTCCAAAGTCAATAACACAAGCTCGGAGCATATCCTCTAAAATCTGAATAGTACGCTCGGACTGCTCGTCTGTCCGAGCATGAAATGTTGTGCTCAACTCAACTCCGGTACCCAACTCACGCTGAACTGCCTTCCAAAAGTGCGAGGTAAACTACGTACCTCGATAAGAAATGATAGACACGAGCATATAATATATATCTTTGCCAACTGCTCTGAAGTATAAGTACTTGCTACTAGAATGAAATGTGCTGATTTCGTCAACCTATCCACAATAACCCAAATTGCGTCAAATTTCCTCTGAGACCGTGGGAGTCCAACAACGAAGTCCATAGTGATATGCTCCCACTTCCACTCCGGAATCTCTATCTGATAAAAAATAATATCCTTTTTCATCCTTCTCCACCAATAGTGTTGCCGCAAGTCCTGGTACATTTTGGCAACACCCGGGTGAATGGAATACTTAGAACTGTGAGCCTCTTCAAGGATCAACTTGATGTGTCGGAAAATTACGACACATTTAACATCAAATTGCTTAGATTATAGCTTGTTTCAAGAGCATTTACTTTTGATATTTATAGAATTTTTATGTTTTGCAGCGCATGAGGCTCAAAAACAAGAATATGGAAAAGAGAACAAAAAGCTAAATTTTTTTAAAGAAAGAGCAGAATGCGATCACAGATGGCACAAGAGGGACCGCATAGCTGGTATGCGGATCGCAGATGGCCCAGGCGGATCGCAGAACTCCACAGAAAGATTGGGGTAACTTCAAGGGCAAAAATGCGATTGCATCTGCGAACCGCATACGTGACCGCAGAACATCCAGTACCTGAAGCCGAGTTCGAGAATGCGAAGCAATTCTGCGGTTGCATATCAAGAATGCGGACCGCAGAACACACAATGCGATTGGGAGCTGGAAACTAGGATTTAAGAATGTGATGGCCATGTGAAGAATACAAACCGCATACCTGTTCTGCGACAGGAATGTGGTCGCAGAGCTGCCCTGAAAAGGGCATTTTTGTCCGATTTTGACCCCGACTTTTGGACCACTATAAATAGATTTATTTGGGTTTCGTGGGTCATTCTTATCTGGTTTTAGAGCTTCATTCCCTCCCTTGAATATTCTTCACTTTTGGAAGCATTAAAGCAATGATTCTTGAGTTTTGTAAGTTTTTATGACATTTAATACCATTATCTTTTTGTCATTAAGTATGTGTAGCTAGCCTTAAATACTAAGGTTGTGGACCCTAAATGGGTGTTATGTATTTGGGTATTTAACATTGAGTATATGTATAATGGTTGGTTGATATTTATTTACTCTTCATTTTTATTTATTGTTAGTGGTTACAAACATTAACAAGTGCCATAAATTATTTCTCAACTTGGAAAAGTGGGTTAGAATTGGTAAGATTAAATATCAAAGACTCAAGGCTTTAAACCTTGTTTAATAGAATCTCTTAGGAATAAGTGGGTTTTATTTGGCATTAAGTGATTACTCTTCATTGCAACTCTTTTATATATTTGGGAAAATTATAAAGAGGAACTACTATCCAACTATTGGAAAATATTGGGTAGTGATTTAGAAATCACGTGCATATCTAAAGGACCTTCCATTAGAAATATATCATATTAATACCCATTAGCATTACACTTAATTAAAGGGGACACAACCTTGGTTTAGTTAATTACATTAATTACAACTTTAATTAATCATCTTTGTTACTATCATAATTAGATTATTACACAATCAACCCCCCATATCCCAGTTACATTAACGGAAGAGAGATATGATTTGAGTTAAGAATCACACTATCAAAGTAATCTTTTCACGCCTATTCCCTGTGGGATACGACCCCAGCCTTGTTGGGTTATTATATTTGACTTCAACCGCTTTACACTATATTAAAGTGTAATTTGAGCATATCAAATTTTGGCGTCGTTGCCTGGGAATACGGTTTTGAAATTACTAGTTAGTGTGTACTTCACTCTCTATCTTTTTCTATTCCATCACACGTTGCTCGTTTTGTTTGGATAACTAGGTGAAAATGGCCAACGTTGAGTATGATGAAGAGGAGAACCCGTTTGCCGACATCAATGAATATATTAACGACACCAACGCTATCCTCCCCCGGTAGTTGGTGCATCTACTTTTAAAGTGGATCATGGAATGATTCTATTGCTCAAGGCGGAAGTATTGTTCCATAATTCAATGGATGATGACCCGACGCAACACCTAAGGAGCGTCTTGGGTGTATGCGCCATGCACAAACAAACCAATGTGACAGATGATGCTTTGAGGTTGCGTGTTTTCAAGTATTCATTGGTGGGAGAGGCAAGCAAGTGGCTTCACAACTTACCTCCGCATACCATCACTACATGGCCTGAGCTTGTCTGAGCCTTTTTGGCAAAGTGGTTCCCGGATAGCAAGAAGTCGGAGCTTAGAGATAAAATGTTTTTCTTCAAGCAAATGCCAGGGGAACACTTACATGAGGCATGGGACCGGTTCAAATTATACCTTGTGAGATCACCAAACCATGGGTTCCCAGAACATATCTTGATGGAGAAGTTTTAGATGGGTTTAGACCCACTTTCCCAGTCAATTGCCAAGAACGCCGCGGATGGGTCCTTCATGGACAAGTCATTTGCTAGGATTACTCAAATTCTAGAAAAGATGGCTAAGCACAATCAAGCTTGGCATTCAGAAGATACAAGTGGTGGGATTTCTTGTGGTACTCCTTCTCTTTCAAAGATGATAAAGGAGAACAACGAGAGAGACCAAGTGATTGCCGGTCTTGCCACGAACATTGATGTATTGACAAAGATGTTCACGGAAAGTCAAACAAAAAAGGTGAATATGGTGGAAGACACACAATCAATGGGGAATCAAGATTTTGAAGAAGCAAATTATGTCCAAAACTCTCAAGGTGGTTATCGCCAACAAAGCAATTGGAGGCCAAACTCGCAAGGGCAAGGCCAACAAAATTGGCGCAATGAGCAAAATGGCCAAGGAACTTGGAACAACAACAATAATAATTATTCCAATAGAAGTTCCAATCCTTATGTACCACCGCGAGGGAAATATTCCAACTCTTCACAATACAAGGAGAGGCCATCAAATGAATCCAAAATGGAGGGGATGCTAGAGCGAATTTTGCAAAATCAAGAGAAAAATGATGCAACAATTAGGAACATGTTCGAGGTGGTGGGTTCACACACCGCTTCGATTCAAAAACTTGAAATGCAAATGAGAGATCTATCAAGAGAACAAATTCCCAAGCAAAAAGGCACTCTTCCGAGTGACACGGTGGCCAACCCAAAAAAACGGCCCTAGTGGATCGACATCTCATTGCATGGCCATCACAACGAGAAGTGGTAAGGTGATCCAAGATGAGAGTAAGCAAGTGATTGATGTTGAAAATGTTGATCAAGGAGTGGATGCATGGAGTGAGTTGCCGGTTGTAGTGGAAATTGAAGAGGCCTCCCAAGAGGTAGAAATCCAAATAACAAAGAATGGAGAGGCCAAGGAAAAGGTGAAGGAGACCCCAAAATCTCCTCCATCAATTCCTCGACCTAATCCACCATTTCCTCAAAGGCTTGTACGAAGGGTTGATGATAGAAACTTTGAAAAATTCTATGACATCTTGAAACAATTATCGGTGAATATCCCATTCTTAGAGGCCTTCCAAGAGATGCCGGGGTTCTCCAAGTATTTGAAGGAATTGATGACAAAGAAGAGAACAAAAAAGAATGGGGTGGTAAATTTGACTCATCGGGTAAGCTCGATAATTGCTACATCAACCGTGGAGAAAAAGGGAGACCCGGGGGCTTTTACTATCCCATGCACCATTGGGTTGAGAGATTTTGCGAGAGCACTTTGTGACAACGGTGCTAGTATAAATTTTGATGCCCCTTGCTATCTACAAGCAAGCGGGATTGGGGTTTCCAAGACCAACTAGCATGCATTTATAAATGGTTGATTGATCAATTAAGAAACCCGTGGGTGTTGTTGATGACGTTCTAGTGAAGGTGGGGAAGTTCCTTCTCCCGGCCAATTTTGTCATCTTTTATTGTGAAGTAGACAAATAGATTACTATCATTCTAGGAAGACCATTCCTTGCAACGGGAAGAGCATTAATGGTCTTAGAACGACATGAAATCAAATTCCGAGTGAATGATGAAGAAGTCACATTCCAAGCAAGCAAGGGTTTGAAATTGCCAAGCGCATATGAGGGAATCTTGGTAATTGATATTGCTGATGAGGTGGAAGATGCCGTTGAGAAGAAAATGGAAGAAGAAGGCCTCGGCGAGGCATTGGCAGCAATTTTGGTGAACTTTGATGATGAAAACATTGAGGGGTATGTGGTGATAGTCAGTGCATTGGAAGGGCGTGGATCTTATACATATGAACCAAGGAAGCTTTCTCTTGACTTAGAGAATCGAGCATCCCTTCCCGCAAAGCCTTCAATCATGAAGCCACCACATCTTGAGCTCAAACCACTTCCATCGCACTTGAGGAACAAATTTCTTGGCTCTAATAATAATTTACCGGTAGTCGTGTCTTCTTTGTTGAATGATGTGCAGGTTGATGAATTGTTAAATGTCTTGCGGGAGCACCGACAAGCGCTTGGATGGACAATAGCGGACATCTGAGGAATCCCTGCCGGAATATGCGAGCACAAATATCAATTGGAAGAAGGGAGCAAACCAAGTGTGGAGCATCAAAGAAGATTAAATCCTTCAATGCAAGAGGTGGTCAAGAAGGAGATAATCAAATAGTTGGATGTCGGGGTTGTCGACCCCATTGCGGATAGTCCGTGGGTGAGTCCGATCCAATGTGTGACAAAGAAGGGAGGCATGATGGTGATTCAAAACGAAAAGAATGAACTTATCCCTACTCGGACGGTCACCGGATGTAGAGGATTCATGGACTACCGGAAGCTTAACAATGCCACTTGCAAGGATCATTTCCCTATGCCTTTTATTGATCAAATGCTTGATCGGCTAGCGGGAATATCCTTCTATTGCTCCTCGATGGATATTCCGGCTACAACCAAATCAACACAACTTTGGAAGATCAAGAGAAAACAACCTTCACTTGCCCGTACGGCACCTTTGTTTTTAGTCGGATGCCCTTTGGGTTATGCAATGCTCCGGCCACATTTCAACGATGTCTGATGTCCATATTCTCTGATATGGTGGAGGACTTCTTGGAAGTCTTCATGGATGATTTCTCGGTAGTTGGTGATTCTTTCGAGCATTGTCTTGACAACCTCCGACAAGTGCTAAAACGGTGTGAGGAAACCAATCTTGTGCTCAATTGGGAAAAATGTCACTTCATGGTAGACGAAGGGATTGTGTTGGGGCACAAAATTTCAAAAAGGGGCATTGAGGTCGATCGAGCGAAGATTGATTTCATCTCCAAACTCCCTCCTCCAACTTCGGTAAAGGGTATCCAAAGCTTTCTAGGTCATGCCGGCTTTTATCGGCGCTTTATCAAGGAGTTTTCAAAAATTACAAATCCTATGTACAAACTCCTTGAAAAAGACGCCAAGTTCGTGTTCGATGATGAATGCCTCAAAGAATTTGAGGAGCTTACAGAAAAGCTCACCACGGCCCCCATTATTGTCGCATCGGAGTGGTCTCTCCCATTCGAGCTTTTGTGTGACGCCAGTGGCGTAGCTATTGGAGCGGTTTTGGGTCAAAGGCACAACAAAGTTCTCCACCCAATCTATTACGCAAGCAAAACTCTCAACGGTGCCCAAATGAACTACACAGTCACGGAGCAAGATCTCCTTGCTATTGTATATGCTTTTGAGAAATTCCGGGCTTATATTTTGGGATCCAAGGTGGTAGTCTATACAGATCATGCTGCTCTTCGCTATCTCATGGTGAAGAAAGATGCCAAGCCAAGGTTAATCTGTTGGGTCCTTCTATTGCAAGAATTTGACTTTGAGGTCAAAGATCGGAAAGGCACTGAAAATCAAGTTGCGGACCACCTCTCTCGAACACAAGAAAACGGGAGCCCGAAAGATGACCTAGATATTGATGATGCCTTCCCAGATGAGCATACCATGGCATTGTCTTCTTCTTCAGCTCTTTGGTATGCCGATATTGCAAATTATTTGGTGAGTGAGCTTATTCCAGAGGGCTTGGAAGCATATCAGAAGAAAAAGTTTTTGAGGGACTGCCGTCAATACTACTAGGAAGAACCATTTTTGTTCCGCATCTACGCGGACAACATTATTAGAAGATGTGTCCCAGAAGAAGAAGTGATGTCAATTCTAAAGGCATGTCATGACTCACCTGTGGGGGGTCATCATGGAGGGAATCGGACGGCAGCGAAAGTGCTTGAATGTGGATACTATTGGCCATCTCTCTATCATGATGCTAATCAAATGGCCAAAGCCTGTGACCAATGCAAACGACAAGGATCAATCTCCAAGAGACACAAAATGCCAATGAACTTTGTGTTGGAGGTTGAGATTTTTGATGTGTGGGGCATCGACTTCATGGGACCCTTTGTAAGTTCTTGTGGGATGAAGTACATTCTTGTAGCTGTGGACTATGTATCCAAATTGGTTGAAGTCGTTGCCTTGCCAAACAATGAGGCTAGGAGTGTAACCGCGTTCTTGAAAAGGAACATGTTCACACGGTTGGCCACTCCTAGAGTAATTCTCAGCGACGATGGTTCCCACTTTTGTAACAAGGCTTTCAATGGTCTATTGGAGAAGTATGGTGTCAAGCACAAGGTGGTGACGCCTTATCATCCCCAGTCGAGCGGCCAGGTAGAAGTATCCAACCGGGATATTAAAAACATCCTAGCAAAAACAGTTAATGAACACCAGACCGACTGGTCAAGGAAGCTGGATGATGCATTATGGGCCTATCGAACAGCATACAAAACCCCCATAGGTACTTCTCCTTACAGGCTAGTGTTCGGAAAAGCATGTCGTTTACCCGTGGAGCTTGAGCACAAAGCCATGTGGGACCTCAAGAAATTGAACCTGGATTGGAATAAAGCTGCAAATTTGAGGCTCAATCAACTCAATGAAATGGAGGAATTCCGTTTCCATTCTTATGAAAGCGCAACAATGTATAAAGAGAGAATGAAGGTCGTCCATGACAAGAAGATCTTGAAGCGGGAGTTCCACAGTGGTGACTTGGTGTTACTCTTCAATTCCCGACTCAAACACTTCCCGGGCAAACTCAAATCCAAATGGTCTGGTCCTTTCAAAGCGGTGAATGTCTCTCCATTTGGTGATGTGGAACTAGCAACTGAGGACGGACTTCGTACGTTCAAAGTCAATGGCCAACTCATAAAACACTACTTGGGTACAAATAGCGAGAGGCATGTTGTAGAGCAATTGGCTCTCAAGGATGGTCTGTGCCCCACTGATGAATGAGTCCAAGGGAATACCAACTTCGTCGTGCCCCGACGTTAAATATAGCGCTTCATGGGAGGCAACCCATGCGTGGTAACGCACTTTTGTTTTTTTTTTTTTTTAATTTTTCAATAAATGTGATTCGTTGGGGCAATTTAAAGGGTGTGTGAGTGCAGGTAGTTCAAAGGAACACAGAAACAGGATAGAATTGCAAGAGAAGGGCAAGCAAGGAAAATTTGGCTAGTCAGCGACGCATATGCGATCGCATTTCATCTGTGCAGTCCGCATTGTGGTCGCACACGTAGGTAGATTGTTTAGGAAAAATTCATGTCAACTCTGCGATGCTAAGATGCACTATGCGAACCGCATTTGTTTTATGTGATCGCATATCGCACCGCACTTTGAACTCCGGAAAGCTAATGAATAGACCACCGCATAACGGATATGCGGTCGCATATCACATTATGCGGTCCCACACTCACTGCAGTTCCAGGTAAATACTTCACCCACCATCGTTCTTACTTAAATGAAAACAAAACAAATTATAAACAAGAAAACAAACCCAAAAAAAAACAAAAAAGCGGCACCAGACAAAAGAGTAACGGTTGAGGTAGCATCATCTTCAAGGATTCACATTCAATCTTTGTGCACTTCACTACTCATATGGTATGTATCCTCCCCATCTTCTCCATCCCTTGTTCGTTTTTGTTCTATTGTTCTCTAGTTATTTTTTCTGTATGTGAATTGAAGTTCCAATTTTTCGTGTTCTCTTTTGTGTTTTTCCATCTGGGTCTGAGTGTAATCGTAAAAGGGAGGGGGAAAGGGTAGATTTAACCTGAAAATCAGGCTTGGGAAATTTGGAATCAAAAATCCGCCATGGTTAGGGCTCAGAAACTGAATTTGAAGGGCTCTGCAGTCCGCATTTTGACTATGCGGACCGCATTTGTGTCGCAGATTGAGCCCTAGGTCCGGTGAGGAAGACATACTATGTGACGCATCTACGATCGCATAGTTGAAATGCGGATCGCATTTGCAGCGCATTCTTGCACAGTAAACCTCCCAAGCCGACCTCTATTTTGCGACTAGTCTGCGATCGCAGACTCACCTCTGCGGTAGGTTCTGCGATCGCATATTACTCTTACATTTTTAACACAATTCTGCGATGACTATGCGAACCGCATAGTGGATATGCGACCGCATATGTCATCGCATTATTCAATTTTCTTAAGCTATGAACACTTCTGCGACGTGTCTGCGGTTCGCATTTTGGTTATGCGATCGCATACCTCGTCGCATAGTGGAAATTTTCTGTCATTTTATTTTTCTTTTCGTAAGTTTCTTTTACTTTGTCCGCTCTTTCACTCACACGTATTTTCTCTGTGCAGAAATGCCTCGCAAGAATACATCTTCCGCTGCTAAGAGGGCCTCCTCAAGCGGGCAAGCAACTCCACCCAAACGTGCATGCCAAGCACCTCCACAAGATATTGTTGAAAGTTCTTCCCAGCCTGATAAAGGGGATACTGAGCCGGAGGTGGATTTGGCGGCTGAAGTGCGGAGGAAGCAGGGGGACGACTACCAGCTCTGGTTCCCTATTCCCCTATCTAGAGAGCTATATCGAGTGGGAATTGAAAAGAGAAAGATCCTACCTGAAAAGAGGCTGAATCTAAATGGCCTTCAAGAACGATACCCCCATATTCTCGAAAACATCATAACTAGAAAATGGGAGTGCTTCATTGAGACACTCGGAGAATACAACGAAACTATGGTGAGGGAATTCTATGCCTCATATGGAGCCACCAGGAATGCCCACCACAAAAGGAACAAAATTTTCAGTGAGCAGGTCTTGGTTCGGGGAGTAAAAGTGGAGTGTCACCGAGAAGCCATCCATGCTCAATACTTTTCAACCACGTTCCCAAGCACGACAGAGTACGATGCCAAATTAGCCAATAAAGATAGAGAACGTGCTTGGGTTGCTTCTGTGATTGCAAGAGGGACCCCGACCTGGATTGATTCTAGACATAAAATCTACAAGGAAGATCTCACAAGAGAAGGGAGATTCTGGCTCGCCTTCATCACTTCCCGCCTGATCCCCACCAGGAATGAGACAGAGATAAGCATTGAGAAAGCTATTCTCATTGCTTGTATTATGTCGGGGATCACCATTGATGTGAGTGACATCATCTTCCAAGAAATTGGAATCCGGGCATGGAAGAAACAAACTTCATTCCCATTTCCCTGCTTAATCACTGCCTTATGCCGAGCTGCTAAGGTTCCTCTGTTACCTGCATGTGACAAGAAAAGGGAAGTTGACAAAGATATTAACATCACTTGTATTAGTGATGCGGGGCCCAAGGTAGTAGCTGCTCCTCCTGAGACTCAGATGCCTACTTTTACTGAGGCAGAGCCTTCAGATTCTCAGACTCCTAGAGTACCCTCTATAGCAGAGCCATCCACCACTACTCCACAGCCCACTGCCCGTACCAGTGTTCCACCAGCTATTCCACTGCCTGTTCTCTCCCAGCTTGGTCTCCTAGCTCAGCACACCAATGCTAAGGTAGACAAGCTCTTGAGATATCTTCCGACATTTATTTGGCAGGCCCTCACGCCCATTCAGTCTTTAGTGACTGCGCTACAAGAGCAGCATGTGTTATACGAGGGTCGCCTCAAAGGACTTCAGGCCAGAATTGAGAAGGTCGAGCGCGATGAGGTTGGGGACCTACCAGAGCTCCAGACCGATGTGTCCAATTTGAAGATGGAGCTCCACAATCTGCAACACGTGGAATTTGATTTTTCATCCTTCTTGCCCAAGGAAGGGGCGCAGGGAGAGGGCACCTCCGAGCATGGGCTAGGGCTTGATTTCTCCACTCTTATGACAGCCAAGACAGCTCCTAAACCTGTTGATGTATCCTCTGGAGAAGGTTCCGGACATTCTTCAGCGTCCGAGGGCGAGGGGTCAGAAAGAGAGTCTTCTTTGTCAGATGATGAGCAGGGCCCTCGGGAGAAGGGAAAAGGGGTTGCAATCACCACAGCTGTTGAGGCAGCAGAGGAGGAGCAGATACGTATTGTTATACAACGCTCCTTGGTGGACACAGCTGCCCCTCCCATTGCAGCAGTCATTCCTCCAGCAGAGTCTTCCGTAACTCCTCCACCACCAGTTGATGTCATCCCTCCTGCAACGACCTTAACTGACCCTAGCCCTTTGGCGGTTGAGGACCCTTCTGCCACCCAGCTAACCACTGACTCTCGTAGTTCTTTGCGCGCCCCAGGGAGCCCCTAACTCTGTTTTCATATTTCGTATGCATTGGGGGCAATGCATGCTTTTACGTTGGGGGTGGTGGCTAGGTAGCAACTCGGTATATGAACTCTTTTTGTGACAACTTGGATGATATTGTACTTTTGTTTTTTGTTTTTGTTTTATGTTATGTATTGAACTGGTGTTTTTGTTCTATGTATATATGCTTTTAACTTCTGTTTTCTGTGTTGTGATATCTCCAAGTTGTCAATAAACCAGCAGCCATATTTCGTTTGTGTATTTCATCTCTTGTTCGTAGTTTATAAACTCTGTGAACTTGAGGCTCGCTTTTTGACTCTATGTGTACTTAGAATTATACATGTAAATAAGGAAAGCTACGAGTTGTCAATCCTTGACTCTTGAGCTAAAACTATGTTGGGCCAAACAGTCATGTGCCGTGTGTGAGTTTATGTATCAATAATTCTTGTGTTTACTTCTGTCATCTAGAACTTGCCCAGTTGGTTTTTCGATGTTAATAATAAGTACATTGAGTTGGAGAAATGACCTTAGGCATTCTTTGTGATATTGAGAAACCCAGTAACCTTTCAAGCTACCAAAGGTTTGCATGAATATCACTAGTTGCCCACTTGAGCCTTTAGCCTTTTTGTTGGACACCTCATTACAAGCCTTTTCCGTTTCGAACAGTAATCCCTTCTTTTGAACTCGTCCCTCCTTGAATATTGAGAATGAGGCAAAAAGCCTAAGTTGGGGGTTTGGTGAAATAAGTGGAGATCCACAAGGTTGTATATTGAGTGTAGAACAGACACCTCAAAAGATTCAATTTAAAATTCTTCAAGCTCCGAAATGAAAAAAAAAGGTACAAAAAATTAATATTAGATATGTATGTAAATAAATATGGAAGCTTTGAAGAGATTTAATGAGGTAGTTCTACGTTGGTAACTAAATACCAAGGAGGCTATGGAGTTTGAAAGGAAGCAAAGGGTTCGGAAAGAGAAAGATGTGAGTAGTGTTCAAGGAGGGTGTAGTCACTTGTACCCAAATGATTATTCAACCCTTCCCTAAGCCTACATTACAAGCTAGAAAGTCCTTATGGGATTTCCATCCGAATGTTCTTAAAGTAGCAACGAATTAAAATAAGGGCAAGCCTATGGTATGATGTGTTGTAACACTTGAAATTCTTTGTGAGTGTGAGTGTTCTTGTAAATATGTCCCTTGTTGTTGTCTTTGTAAATATTGTGAGTTGGGACCTTATTTCTTTCTAGTAAGGGCACATGTGCTGTGAAGTTTAGCAATAGTTGAGTTCTTGAAGTCGGGTGCAAGTGCACTCAGCTGGGAGTAACATTTGGTCAAATTGCTCGAGGCTCAAAGTTCACGAGTTGAGTAGTTCCTTGTACATAGCAGTGACTGTTCATGAAGGGTAAATAAATGAAATGCATGCTTGTAGTACTGGAACTTAACACTGTCCTTGGTCATAGTTGCTTCCGGTCTTGTAGTTAAAGTCTAGGTTAGGATAGAGTCATTTTAGTTTCTTGAGGACAAGCAAGAGTTTAAGTTGGGGGTGTTGATGTGCCGGAAAATTACGGCACATTTAACATCAAATTGTTTAGATTATAGCTTGTTTCAAGAGAATTTACCTTTGATATTTATAGAATTTTGATGTTTTGCAGTGCATGAGGCTCAAACACTCAAGAATATGGAAAAGAGAACAAAAAGCTAAAAAATATTGAAGAAAGAGCAGAATGTGATCGCAGATAGCACAAGAGGGACCGCATAGCTTGTATGCGGACCACAGATGGCCCATGCAGATCGCAGAACTCCACAGAAAGATTGGGTAACTTCATGAGCAAAAATGCGGTCGACTATGCGATCGCATAATTCATCTGTGAACCGCATACGTGACCACAGAACGTCCAGTACCTGAAGCCCAATTCGAGAATGCGAAGCAATTCTGCGGTTGCATATCAAGAATGCGGACCGCAGAACACACAATGCGATTGGGAGCTGGAAACTAGGGTTTAAAAGGCGATGGCCATGTGAAGAATGCGAACTACATACCTGTTCTGCGACAGGAATGCGGTCGCAGAGCTACCTTGAAAGGGCATTTTTGTCCGATTTTGACCCCGACTTTTGGCGCACTATAAATAGATTTATTTGGGTTTTGTGGGTCTTTATTCTCTGGTTTTAGAGCTACATTCCCTCCTTTGAATATTCTTCACTTTTGGAAGCATTAAAGCAAGGATTCTTGAGTTTTGTAAGTTTTTATGACATTTAATACCATTATCTTTTTGTCATTAAGTATGTGTAGCTAGCCTTAAATACTAAGGTTGTGGACCCTAAATGGGTATTATGTATTTGGGTATTTAACATTGAATATATGTATAATGGTTGGTTGATATTTATTTACTCTCCATTTTCATTTATTGTTAGTGGTTGCAAACATTAACAAGTGCCATAAATTCTTTCTCAGCTTAGAAATGTAGGTTAGAAATGGTAAGATTAAATATCAAAGACTCAAGGCTTTAAACCTTGTTTAATAGAATCGCTTAGAAATAAGTAGGTTTTATTTGGCATTAAGTGATTACTCTTCATTGCAACTCTTTTATATATTTGGGAAAATTATAAAGAGGAACTACTATCCAACTATTGGAAAATATTGGGTAGTGATTTAGAAATCACGTGCATATCTAAAGGACCTTCCATTAGAAATATATCATATTAATACCCATTAGCATTACACTTCATTAAAAGGGACACAACCTTGGTTTAGTTAATTACATTAATTACAACTTTAATTAATCATCTTTGTTACTATCATAATTAGATTATTACACAATCAACCCCCATATCCCAGTTACATTAACGGAAGAGAGATATGATTTAAATTAAGAATCACACTATCAAAGCAATCTTTTCACGCCTATTCCCTGTGGGATTCGACCCCAACCTTGTTGGGTTATTATATTTGACTTCCACCGCTATACACTATATTAAAGTGTAATTTGAGCGTATCACAACTCACAAAGGCACCCAACAATAGGTACACATATATAACCCTAAATCCTCAATACACCGTTGTCGCGCCCCCTTTTTCCTCGCGGAGGTTTAGAAATTTTCGGGACAACTCATTTCCTTTTGGGAAGGGGTATTGAAGAGTCGCCACCTAACGGATTTAAGGTGCTTTAGGGAACCTAATGCAAATAACTCATGAAACCAGTTTGTGTTACAATAGATTGGGTAAGGGCTCGAAATTACCTTGAAGGGAAGGTGTTAGGCACCCTTTGAAGTCCACAACGGTGGGTCCCGACCAAACTTATTTTGTGAATTAGTTGTTAAGGAAATAAAGCAATTTAAACAAATAGGGGTTATTAGAACAGGAATAAATGGGTCCTAAGTTTATTAGCCTATAGGATCACTTCTATGCAATACTCGGTAAACTTTCCTTAAAGAGAGGTGTTACGTATAGCATTAGCGCACAGGTCATCATATCCTTTACTACCCAATTACCCTCCCCTTAATGGTTATATAAGTTATTCTAATTAATACGTACTATATGCGTGCATCACCCGTCCCATACCTGTGGTCCTGGAGGTGCTTAAGACTTCTAGTTAAGGCGGTTCTAGACTCACCTACAGTACTTAAAAGGAGAAAATCTAAGCGACAAACAAAAACAAATTGGACTGTCATATAAAAAGGCAATTAAAGGCTCACATTTACCTCCACAAATAAGCAGACAATTTCACGTCTCAAACAATAGTTTAAAACACTTTAAAGGGTCCTATAGCAAGATATCTAAATGAGCAGAATAGGCATCACTTTTTTAAAGAGAAACAATGGATACCTAATAAGTTTGCCTACTGGTTTTATGGCTTCCTAAATCTGGGCAGTTTATAAACAGTCAAACAGAAATACAATTTTGCAATTTCAGGATTTTAGTTGTCCTATAGACTTACCTTGGTGAGGATCAGCAGTATCCTATAAACATGATATAGGCATGCTGTCTAGGTGCACAATCATCACATAAATGGTTTTACATGTTCAACTATATAAGCATGATATCTAGGTGATGAGACATTTTTTATGCATATTCCTTATGGGCGTGAAACTAATTTTGTACGATTTAACTATAGGCATTATATCTAGGCAAGTGCAATAGAAGTCCTAGAAAATGATCTCTAATGCACATAAAAAAATTTATGAACATGATTATTAAGGCAGACATGATAGCAACATAGAAACAGGATTTCTAACGCGGATGTGAATATGCAAAATTTGAGAAATGAAAGTTTAGAACAAATAACATGATGAACCTATAAGCATGTTTTCTAGTGCACATACAATCATATAAGTATGGTATCTAATGCACATAGATAGTCATATCAACCCTAAGAGCATGATTTCTACCCAATTCCCCACAATATATATATATATATATATATATATATATATATATATATATATATACATATATATATATATATATATCCTTTTTTACTAATATCCCTAATATCTCTTTTACAAGAATTATTATTACAAACCAAAGATAAATGTATTACAAAAATGAGATCACTATACTATAGGGAGTCTGGACAGGCCCAAAGTAAACTTGGAAAACCAGGCCTTCAACCCAATCTGAAATGCCAACAACTCATAGTATCCAAGAGGGTATCCTGGTGTGTCAAAGTTCCCAAGGGCCTCAGGGACCCTCGGCAATGCTCACACCAAGGACCCTTTAAAAGAAACAACTTTGTGCCTAAGTGTGGAAGAGCCAGCCCCAGTGTGTCAGAGTTCGTAGGAGTCTCATGGACTCCTAGGCAGTGCTCACACTAGAGGGGCAGGACCCTAGATATTCTAAGACTAGGAGTGGAAAGTAGTGCTTGAAAATAGAAATAGTTTTAAGAAAGTGATTTAGAAGTAAACAGTTTAGGAGTGAAAACAGTTTAGAAGTGAAAATAGTTTGGAAGTGAAACACAGTCATTGCAGCACTCTGAAACAAAGGTTTCAACAATCAAACAACAAACAAAAAACATGGTCACAACGTTTCAAAGCAAAGATTCCCATTGCCCAAATTTAGCTTAGTTCATTACTTAACACTAGGTGGGCATATAGCATACTGAAAACAAATAACTACACAGAGAAGGGAGCTGGGGTTGGGAATAAAGGAGTCCTGAATCAGGAACACATAAAACAGGGTGAGCATGCTGATAAACAGGGACATAGAGAAATCATGGGTAGGTTGACATTTTACAACAACCAGGTTCCATAACACTCACTAGGGCATAACATACTGATTTAGGGTCTTAAACATGAAACACATAAGTCTAACAACCATACCTAATGATAGAAGTAATCATGCCGACTTAAAGCAATAGACAGGAAAAACATAACAGTTTAATGCAGGAGTAGTCATGCTGATTAAAAGTAGTAAGACTTAAGTACAAGAGTAATCATGCTAATTATGAGCAATAAACAGGGGAGGTATAGAAGTCTAGCTTCATAGAAGTATTCATGTTACCTAAGGTCAATAGACAGGAAAGGCAGGATTTTGACTACACAGAGGTGATTATGCCAAATAAGATTTACAAATAGGAAGACAAAAGTTTAAATTACATTACTTAACATAGTGATTGAAAGCAATAAACAGGAAAAGACAGAGGTTTAGATGCAGAAGCAAACATACTGCTTTAAAGAAATAACATGAAAGCACAAGTTTAAATATAGAAATAAACATGCTGATTAAAGCAATAAACAGTAAAGACACAAGTTAAATACAGAAGTAGGCAGGCTAGTTGAAATACAGAAGAAACATGGATTCAACAGAACTAAAGCAACCGATAAGAGAGCACATAGGTTTAAGCGTCATAGTATAATGAGTGACATTAGGAATAGGGACATACCAGTCAAAGATAGCAAAAAAAGATGAAAGGTATGCGGGATTCAGTGGTCTAGCCTTGCCTTTTAGCCGGCTAAACTATGTAGTAAATACAAGTAGCAGAAAGATGTGAGAAAAGTGTGTGTGTGTGTGTGTGTATTTTTGAACTATGTTCGTGTGTTTAGATGAATCAATAATGAGATTATATATAGCACTTAGTGTGGTAAAACAAATAACGCAAAAATAAGTCAGAGTTCATAAACAAGGTAATAGAATAAATCAACTAGTTAATTGGGGCATTTAACAATCAAACATACGAAAATCTGGGGAGAGACCCCTTAGAATAGGAAGAGCCAATTAATGGTACAAATTGGGGTCTAAATAAGGCAAGAAATTTATCAAATACCATATAGGAGTCAATCAAGCCCCATTAGGTCAGACTGATAATTCAAATAAGGCAAGTATTACTAATTAAAGTCACAAATAAGGAAATAAGTAAAAATCACAGAAAAATACTCATTATAACAGAAAAATATCATTTGAAACCTAAATAGAATCAGTCAATATAATTGGTTAACAGAAATAAACACATAACGGGAAGAAAAATTGAAGAAATCAGTGCAATAAACAGAAAAAGACCTAGGGTTTAAAGAGCATACACAAAATTGTCAAACGAGTGAAGGATAGTCAGATTAAACACTTGAGAGTTTGAAAATCGTCTGACGAGAACTTTAGGATGAACCCTAATTTCATAAAAGTAACGGAATCAAAATAATATTAACAAAACAAAGATTTTTGAGGAAAAATACAAAATAATACTCAGAGCGTTTCATATCTACAATGATCTGAACCGACCCGAGTAGCTATGAGATTAGGGTTTGAAAATAACAGAGATGAAAGGAAACCAGTCTAAAACCATAGATTTGATATAAAATAGGAAGAAAACAGTACTCACAAACGATAATGGCCATAGGCAGGCCTGTAAAAAAGTTTTGGACAAAAACCAAGTTGAATCTCTTTGAGATTCTCTTAGAAATCCATGTAATCAAACAACCAGAAGATGTAGAAGGCCGGCAAGGGCCGAAAAATACATAGAAACCCCATAGACGAGGAGTTTCGTTGGTGACGATGATTAGGTCTTAGGGAGTGATTAAGAGAGGATGGAGGGGATAGGGGAAACGATGACAACAGAAGAAAGGGGAATGGGGGGTTAGGGTTAGTCTTAGGATTAAAAAAGGTAAGAAATAACGTGGATCGTTGATGTTAAAGATCAATAGCCACAATTAGGCGAGGTCTTTGGGTGGGGTAGGTATGAAACTGGGCCTGGGGGTGAATTGGGATAAGTTAGAATATTTGGGCTAGTGTAATGGGTTAGGTCCGAAAATTAAAAGGAATTAGAAGGACTATTTGTTAAATACCCAATTAATTAATAAAATAATTTGTAAAAAACAATTAACCAATTATAAAAATGATTTTCATACATAAAAACGTTTTAAAGCAATTACTCAATATTTTAAAAATATAAAAAACTATTTTTCTGGTAAAATCATGTAATAATGCATACATGGACTATTATTACAAAGTTATTGCAATTATAACCCAAAAATGTAAATGTGGCCTTTTGTGAAATAATTAAAGCTTAATATAAATGTAAATAGTAAGATTAAGCCATAAAATTGTTAAAAAATTATTTGTGATGCAATTAGTAATTATTTATATAATAAAATACTGGGATAAATTAATAAACATTCTTTAAAAAAAATGCAGAAATTATGGAAAAATATTAGTTGATGCTCATGTACTATTTTGAAGCTAGATATGCATTTTTAAAAATAATATAGGAAAAAATTGGGTATCAACAACTGCCCCTCTTTATCCGGGAAGGATGAAAGAGTTGTCGGGTAAAGACATGTTGGCCAATTTTGACCGAGTAGGATGATTTGAGAGGCATAGGCTGCACTCTGATTTCTGAGCTGCCTACATATCCCTGGGTTTACAGGAATCAGGCCGTGTGTAGTTCTGGATTCATCGGCGGAATATACCGATGAAGTTACCACCAGAACGAACACAAGGTTTTTGGATGGGTGAAATGGTTGCAATGAGCAGTCAAAATTGAAATAATTCGAAGGAACTGGAGTGGGATTGCTATTGTTAGACAATGGTTGCTCCTCGGGTTTCCTGCAAATAAAGATGTACTACAAGAATATATTTGTGCATAAATTTAAACGTGATGCAAATTCCCTTCAGACCATGAGAGTTGTCTTCAGACGGTTGAGGATGACATCCTTAGACCATGATTTTCTGGGCCATAAATTGCACAATAAGGGATTTGTAGGCCATTAGATGATGTTCTCGGGCTATGAAAATGGTGCCTCCGAACCATGATGCCTTTGAATAATGATATGCAAGTTTGAGAGGTCCTTTGGCCATGGCATGGTGTCTTCCGACTATGAGGATGATACCTTCGGACTATGACGCCTTCGGACGAACTGGCGATGTTTCAGCCCATGATGTGTAAAGATATGATGTTAGGAGAAACAAGACATGTCTTAGTCTCATGCAAGTAAAAGGCAATGCTTAGCCCGGTGCAGATATAAGGGCAAGGCTTAGCCTCATGCAAGATTGAGAAAGAGCCTAGTCTCGGGCAAAGATTGAGACAAGGCTTAGTCTCATGCAAATAAAAGGCAATGTTTAGCATTGTGCAGATATGGAGGCAGCAGGTCTTTGCCTCACGCAAGATTGAGACAAAGCTTAGTCTCGTGCAGAAATTCGGGACAGGGCTTTCCCATGCAAATTGAAGGCAGAGCTTAGCCTTATACAGATAGAGAGGCAGGGCTTAGCCTCATGCACGATCAAAACAGAGCTTGGTCTCATGCAGAAATTCGGGATAAGGCTTAGTCCCATGCGGATTAAAGGCAGAGCTTAGCCTTATGCATATATAGAGGCAAGGCTTAGCCTCGTGCAGGATTGAGACAGAGCTTAGTATCGTGCAGAAATTTGAGGCAGGGCTTAGTCCCATGGAAATAGAAGGCAGAGCTTAGCCTTATGCAGATAGAGAGTCAAGGCTTAGCCTCGTGCAGGATTGATACAGAGCTGAGTCTCATGCAGAAATTCGGGACAAGGCTTAGTCTCATGCAGATTGAAGGCAGAGCTTAGCCTTATGCAGATAGAGAGGCAGGGCTTGGCCTCATGCAACATTGAGGTAGAGCTTAGTCTCATGCAAATAAAAGGTAATGCTTAGCCTTATACAAATATGGAGGCAGGGCTTAGCCTCAAGAAGGATTTGGGACAGGGCTTAGTCCCGTGCAAATAGAACAAGTAATAGATGATAGCAAAGTGTTCCTTAGCTGGAAATGAGTTCAGTATATTTGTTATTATGAAGACTGTGATTCAAGAGTATGCGTATTCCTTGTTCCTGCATTCAAAGAAAAATCGTTAGCTCTGTAGGAGGAGGTCGGTCCGTTCCTCCATCGGCTTGCTTGAATTGCTTCACTCGGTCTGAAGGTCCTGTTCAAATCATTTGGCGTAGCATCTGCTAAACAAAGTTTATTTCAAAAGAAGGCATGCATAGTTTTCAAAGACCTGGTAAAAATATATATTTTAGAAATTTGTTAGATGAACTAGTAATTGTGACACGATCCGAGACATTGCGACTTCTCTTGTTGTAGAATTTTAAGGATCCTCCTCAAAATTCTTCCCTAGTTAAGTGGAAAATACTTCTGACTGCTGCATATGTTGTGATTGGTTGAACATGCTTCGGAATTTTGAGGGTCCTCCTCAAAATGTTGCCCTAGTTTCTGATTGTGGGGAAAATAGAAATTTTATTGAATTGTGACCAAACCCACAGGTCTGCCTACGTATCCCCTCTTTTACGGGAATCAGGTTGAGCGTAGTTCAATTTACATCATATGAGGAAGACATAGATAGTTTACACATAATATCGCTTTACCGCATCTGAATTGATTGGTTTTGGCCAGACTTCTTTGACCATTCCCGCGGGTATGAGGGCTCCTCCTGTTAATACTCTGTGAACCATGTAAGGACCTTTCCAGTTGGGATAGAATTTCACTTTAGTTTCATCTTAGTGCGGGAATATATTTTTCAACACCAGTTGCCTCTGTGAGAACTGTCTCGACTTGACTCTTTTGTTGAAAGCTTTGGACATTCTGTTCTGATAAAGTTGTCTGTGACATACTGCATTCATCCTCTTTTCGTCTATGAGGGCTAGCTGCTCATAACGACTCCTTATCCATTCTGCGTTGTTGAGCTCAGCTTCTTGTATGATTCTAAAGGAAGGAATATCTACTTTGGCGGGAATAACAACTTTCTTACCATAAACCAGCAAGTAGGGAGTTGCCCCGGTTGTTGTGCGGACGGTGGTACGATATCCAAGTAAAGCGAACGGTAGCTTCTCGTGGCACTATTTGTTATTTTCTACCATTTTCCTCAGTATTTTCTTGATGTTCTTATTGGCGGCTTCTACATATTCATTCATTTGAGGTCTGTATATTGTGGAGTTCTTTTGCTTCATTTTGAAAGTCTCGCACATGGCTTTCATCATATCACTGTTGATATTGGCGGCATTATCAATGATGATGGACTCTGGAACTCCAAACCGACAAACAGTCTGGTACTGACGAAATCTGCCACGACCTTCTTAGTCATTGCTTTGTAAGATGTTTCTTCGTTCCCATTCGGTGAAGTAATCGATAGCTACCAAGATGAATCGATGCCCATTTGAGGCGGTGGGCTCGATCGGGCCAATGACATCCATTCCCCAGGTGACGAAGGGCCAAGGTGAGCTTGTTGCATTAAGCTCATTTGGTGGTACTTTTATCATATCTCCATGCACTTGACATTGGTATCACTTTTGAACATATCTAATGAAATCTGTCTCCATGGTCATCCCGAAATAGACGACCCTAAGTATCTTCTTGGCCAAGACAAAGCCATTCATATACGGGCCGCAGGTTCCGACATGTATCTCTTCAAGCAACTTAGAAGCCTCTTTCGCGTCGACACACCACAATAGTACTAAATCAGGAGTTCTTCTATATAGGGTTCCTTCGCTGTGGAAGAAATTGTTGGACAATCTCCAAAGCGTGCGTTTCTGAGTATGGTTCGCATGCTCTGGGTATTCTCCTTTTGCCAAGTACTCTTTGATATCGTGGAACCAAGGCTTCATGTCAATTTCTTCTTTAACATGAGCACAATATGCCGGCTGACTATGGATCCTTACTGGGATAGGATCGATGAAGTTTTTGTCTGGATGTTGTATCATCGATGACAAAGTGGCCTATGTATCGGTAAATTCGTTCTGAATCATGGGAACATGCCGAAACTCTATCTTTGTGAACCTTTTCTTCGATTCCTACACATGGTGCAGATATGGAAATATCTTGGAATTCTTAGTAGCCCATTCTCCTTGTACCTGGTGCACAAGCAAGTCTGAATCACCGATTACTAGCAGCTCCTGAATATTCATGTCAATAGCCATGTTGAGTCATAATATGCAAGATTCGTATTCTGCCATGTTGTTGGTGGAGGGGAGAGTATCACAGATATTGGATAATGTTGGCCAGTTTCTGACACCAAGACGGCTCCAATGCCGGCTCCTTTGAAGTTTGCCGCTCCATCAAAGAACATTCTTCAACCGTCGTAGGACTCGACAATGTCCTCTCCTACGAATAACACCTCTTCGTCGGGAAAATACATTTTCAGGATTTCGTATTCCTCTCCCATAGGATTTTCGGCAAGATGATCTGCCAGTGCCTGTCCCTTCACCGCCTTCTAAGTTACATAGACATTGTTGAATTCACTCAACAGGATTTTCCACTTCGCCAGCTTCCTAATGGGCATGAGTTTCTGAAAGATATACTTTAAGGGATCCATCCTTGATATGAGATATGTTGTGTAAGCATAGAAGTAATGCCTCAGCTTCTAAGCTATCCAGTTTAGAGCGCAACATGTACGTTCCAATAGAGAGAGTACCGTGTTTCATACGGAGTAAACCTCTTACTTAGGTAATAAATAGCCTGCTCTTTACTTCCTGTCTCGTCGTGCTGCCCTAGAATGCAGCCGAAAGCTCTATCTAGTACTGTGAGGTAGAGTAGCAATGGTATACCTGGATATGGCGGGACCAAGATTGGTGGTGTTGATAGGTACTGCTTGATCTTGTCGAAAGCCTTTTGACAATCCTTGGTCCAACTAGTTGCAGCGTCCATCTTTAACATCTTGAAAATCGGCTCACATATAACTGTAGACTGGGCTATGAAACAACTGATGTAATTTAGCCGTCCCAGGAAACTCATTACATCCTTCTTACTCTTTTCCGATGGTAGCTCTTGGATGGCTTTGACTTTTGACAGATCCAATTCTATGCCTTGGCAGCTGATGATGAATCCCAATAGTTTTTCGGTAGGAACCCCGAATGCACATTTCGCGGGGTTTAATTTTAGGTTGTACTTCCGTACTCTGTCGAAGAATTTCCTCAAGTTCGCTATATGATATGTGGCCTTTTTTGATTTGATGATGACATCATCAACGTACACTTCTATCTCCTTATGTATCATGTCATGAAAAATAGTAGTCATGGCCCTCATGCAGGTGGCCCCAGCGTTCTTTAGGCCGAACGACATCATCTTCTAACAGTAAACCCCCATGGTATAATGAAAGACGTTTTTTCAACGTCCTCTTCGTCCATCCTAATATGATGGTAACCGGCAAAACAATCTACAAAAGACTGGAGTTTATGTTTGGCACAATTGTCTATTAAGATGTGTATGTTTGGAAGCGGGAAATCATCATTTGGGCTGGCTCTGTTGAGATCCCGATAATCGACACAGGCCCTAACTTTCCCATCCTTCTTCGGAACTGGCACGATGTTGACTAGCCAAGTTGGGTATTCAACCACCCTAAGGACCTTGGCCTTGATTTACTTGGTAACCTCCTCCTTAATTTTCAAACTCCTATCAGGCTTGAATTTCCTGAGTTTCTGCTTTACTGACGGACACATTGGATTTGTGGGCAGCTTGTGAGCCACAATAGATGTACTTAACCCGGTCATATCATCGTATGACCATGAAAATATATCCTCATACTCTTTCAAGAACTGTGTGTACTCTTCTTTTTCTGACGACGACAAGTGAATGCTGATGCGAGTCTCCTTGATAGTTTCAGAATCTCCCAAGTTGATTATTTCGGTTTCGTCCAAGTTGGACTTAGGCTTTTTCTCAAATTCCTCTACTTCTCTCGCAATTTCCTCAGGTATTACATCCTCTTCCTCTGAATCACTATCCTTTTGTTGTGTTGCCTCATTACATGTCACAACTGTCGGTTCATCGAGATAGGAAATAGTAATGCTGTATAGATAAACATACGAGAGAAAAATGGTAATAATAAACATCAATTCATTGAAAGCATAAGAGATTTTCAATAATTTAAACGTCGTTTGTGGAACATTGGAAATATTATTTAAAACAAAATGCCAAAAGGGAAATCATTTTTCTTAGAAGACAAAGTAAACAATGTTGTTCAGCCTTGCTACCCCGGGACTCGTCGGGCCCTGGATGGTCTAAGTCAAATTCTTGAGGAATGTTCCCTTTTCCACAGCTCGGATGGTAGGGCCTTCCTCCTCCTCCTCCTCCTCAACAATCACGCAACAGTCCACATCCTCCTCTTCTAAGAACAGGTTCCCCAAGGAGGCTAATGCTTCCTCCTCCTCTGATCCCCATATAACGTCGGTCTGCTGGAAAGTCTGACTTAGGCGCGGTATAAGCTGCTCAAGTGGATAGTACGGACCATGCCATGGTGGTGACCAATCATAGTATTCTTGCCAGGTGTACTGATATCCCAACCCGAAAGTGGTACCATGGCACTTTGGATGTATTGGCTTAGAGATTCCTTGAAGATTTTTACCAAGATCCTTGCTAGGATCATACCCTCTCCAAGTCATCATGCTTGCTATCTTGCTATCCCACCACTTGTCTTTATTGATCGCATTGACTCGCTCAATATGATGGTAGGTCTCTCCACCAAGCCTCCTTCTATTTTCAACCACCGGGATAGTCTGACGGGTGCAAATGGGGTTGCTCTCATCTCCATGGACAATTACTTCTTGGTGGTTCCACTCGAACTTCACTGCCTGATGCAAGGTTGATGCTACAGCCCCAGCGGTATGTATCCAAGGTCGTCCCAACAACAAATTGTATGATGCAGATATATCCAGTACATGGAACTCGACATCAAACTATGTAGGCCCCATCTGCAGACAAAGATTAATCTCTCCAATGGTAGCTCTTTGAGACCCATCAAATGCCTTCACATTCATGGTCCCTTCTCGTATTTCATACAGGCCTTTTCCCAACCTCTTCAATGTTGTCAATGGGCAAACTTTGAGACTGGATCCCCCCATCAATCAGGACTCTGGAAATGAAATTGTCTTCATATTGCACAGTAATGTGCAGTGCCCTGTTGTGATTCAAATCTTCGGGTGGAAGCTCGTCCTCGTGGAAGGTGATTTTGTGGCTTTCCAGCACCTGCCCCACCATGTTGGCTATTTCTCCACCAGTGATATTGTTAGGTACATATGCTTCACTCAACACCTTTAAGAGAGCATTCATGTGTGCCTCTGAATTATGTATCAGCGACATGATAGATAGCTGAGGGGGAGTCTTGTTCAAATGATCGACGACTGAATACTCCATTGCCTGCACTTTCCTCCAAAGGTCATCCGAGCATGTTTCAATAACAGGTGGTTTGTTGGAGGCCTGCTTACTGGATTCTCCCAAGTGCTCTGGTGTATAGACTATTCCCGTTGTGGTCATCCCTTATGCAGCACCAGAGTTTTCCATTTTGGTCTTTCCTTTTCTTCTAGCTTCGGCCACATAATCACAAAGTACAACCTTAGTGTTGAAGGGCGGTGTGGTTGACACTGTCACTGTGAATGGTGTGGCTACTTCCACCTCGAATGGAGCAGGTGTAGCTACGGGCGGTGCTACCTTAACTTCAAATGGAACTGATACAGTTACCTCAACCTCCACTGGTGGTTGTATCTATACTATAATAAGATTGAGCGTGATTGCGGGTTTCTTAGGATCGTCACCCTCTTTGATAAGTCTAATTGATCCCTCTGGATCCCATTATTCATCTGTCTCTATCACATTGATACCCTCACCCCTATGATCTGGGAAGGGGTTGTGGACGTTAGGTGTAGCTTCCTTTTCCTAGATGACCTTATTATCGATTAAGGTCTGGATCTTATCCTTCAGTGTCCAGCATCCGCCAATGGTGTGTCCTTTCATGCCAGAGTGATATGCACAGGTTTTATTTGGGTTGACCCATTGGGATGAATTATCCATGGACACAGCAGGGATAGGGGTGCCGTGACCAGCAACCTTCAACCAATAATACAACTAGTCAATGGGTTCAGCAATGGCAGTGTATTGTTTGGGTGGTCTACGGTCAAAGTTAGGTCAGGGTCTTGGGTAGTTTTGACGAGTTGGAGGTGACTGAAAGTGAGATGGTTGGTAATTATATGTGTGATAAGAAGTGGTTGGTTGGGAATAACTGGGAGGTGATGGTTGATATTGGGTGGAGGTTCTTGGTATGCAAGTGGGGAGGTCTGATATATAAGTGGAGTTTTGGGTCCTTGAGCGACCATTATTGTTCCCACATCCTTCTTTTTTGATATACCCCCTGATTGTAATGCTTTATTCGTGGCCTGTAGTCCCTCGAAATTTGTCACCATACCGTTCTTAATTCCCTCTTAAATCCTTTCTCCGAGTTTAATGATATGAGAGAACTTATGGTTTTAAATGACCATCAACCTTTCATAGTACTGCGGGTCCTATGCTATGACAAATAACTTGTTCACTTGTTCCTCGTCAAATGTCATCTTGACCTTGGCTGCTTTTGACCTCCAACGAGTAGCATACTCGCAAAAGGTCTCAGTAGGCTTTTTCTTTAAGTTCTGGATGTAGAAGACATCCAGCGCATTCTCTGTGTTAAACCTGAAACTGTCCATAAAGTCAGATGCCATACGCACCCAGTTGTCCCACTTCTTACGATCCTGGATGATGTACCAAGACAAAGCATCTCCTGTAAGACTCCTCATAAAAAGCTTCATTCGGATCCTTTCATCCTTTCCGGCCCCTACAAGTTTGTCACAATAAGTCCTCAGATGAACCCTGGGATCACCTGTTCCGGCAAACATTTCGAACCTGGGATGTTTGTAACCCTCCGGCAGTTCTACATCTGGCTACCATCCTAGATCTTCATAGTTCATACCTTCTATCCCTTTTCCTCATTCGACGCCCTGAACTCGACTTGTCAACTTTTTGAGCTCTTCAGCCAAGTTCCTAATGAGCAGGTCCTTCTCAGCAGATTCTGGTGGATAGGATATGGGTTGAGTGGAGTGAGGTAGAGTCTCCACATATATAGGGTTATTTTGGTGACCAGGAGTTTAGGTGTAATGGTGATCATTGGTGGAGTTCTGGGGTTAGGGAATGATTTGTGGGATATTTTATGGAGTATGGTAGGTGTTTTTCTGATATTGTGGAGGGATAGTTTGATTCAGTGGTGCGGTTGTATTATTGTGAGGTGCGGGACGATTCTATGGGCGCTTGTTAGGTGTGTTTTGAGGTATTGCAGTTTCTGGGTGTTTGAATGGTTGACGTCTGGATATTGAGGGTGAGTGATAGGTTTACTAAGCTTCGGATCTGCTCGAGCTCACCCTGGAGTTCTAGTATTCTCCGTTCAAGCCGTGAAACCTCATCATTTGGGGCCTAAGTACCCCTACCATCAGAATCTTCTACATGTTCAACATGTGTATTGTTATCCTATCTGGTGTCGTTCAAATCATCCATCTTTGATTTTCCTTTTCCTTTTGGTGGACTAGGGGGAGGAGAAGGTGGAGGGCCCGTTGATCTTGTGTGATAAGCTGATGATGCCAATATGCGCAAACCAACCTTTGGGGAATGGGAATCATCAAAAAAGAAAGAAAGAAAAACAAAAAGGTAGCCAAGTCAGTAAGAGTTCTGAAAAGAGTATTTGCAGTATTTAAACACATATTGCGAAAATGTAAATTTGCGTCCTAATTTGGGAGCCTCGTTGTGCTCGAGGTAGGCCTAACGACAAGTTAATTTGGAGAACTTAGGTACCAATAAATGCCTCATTTCATTAGTATAAAAATAGATGAATCCCAAAACGACACTAAGATAATAAAAGATAAGTCACTATTTGAACTTGGCCTTATTACATTTTGGAAAAGCAAATAAACCTAATCTACTTGGTCCCAAAAGGACCTTCCTCAGGCTTGATCTTTCTAACTCCATCGACCAGACTCCCCAGTTCGCGCATACCCAGCAGCAGGTAGACTCTTGCTAGATTTCCTCCCTCGCTTCCTTCAGCATTTTGGCAGTCGTCAATCCTTTTTCTTATCTTTCTCTCCAGCTCCATCAAACCCTCCTCCAAATATTCTAACTTTTCGTTGGAGGTGTCGTCAATCCTTTTTCTTATATTTCTCTCCAGCTCCATCAAACCCTCCTCCAAATATTCTAACTTTTCGTTGGAGGTGATAGTCATCTCCCTCCATTCATTAATCGGTCTCATGTTTGTATCGTGTATCTCCTGATGTTCAGCCGCGGAGTCATGAGTCCTTTTGCGTAATTTGTTATATTTGACTTGGGTCTCAGCATCTTCATCTATTACCCTGTTTCCTCAACCGATTGCTGGCTCCATTATCCCAGCTAGGCTGTCCTCTAACCAAGCCAGGTAGAAAGGTGCATGTCCCGCAGGATACCTGTCTGGCTCGATGGCGTTTTTCTGCACAATAATCTTGCAGTGCCACATATGTTGTGCTTGGAACTTGTAAGGGATGTCGTCAGCCTGAAAATCTGCTCGGAAATGACTCATCTTTGCGACTCGCGGTACGATCTGCTTCCTGCCTGCTTGTTTTATAACCCTGATGGGAACATAAGGGTATATCCCCCTCAACCCGATCAACACTAAGTGAGGAGCGTCCTTAGACCTCATGATGAACTCGTCAGTAGGGAACCATTCAAACATCCACTGGATCGGATCTTCGGTCAAATTGTTGAAGAATTCCATCCATTCCTTAGCACTCTCCGGTTGAGCAAACCTGTTAAGAATATAAGTCATCCGCTTAGGGTGATGGAAGGCAATATGATCATTCCACGCCCTTCACGGAAACTCCTGGCAATATTGACCCTTTTAAAGATGCTCAAATAACCAAAGCTGCAGCAACAGATTGCACCTCTTGAAATGCTTGAACCCTTTCTAGTAGCGGTCCAAGGCTCGGTAGATGTCAGCTATAATCATAGAGACTATGGTGTATGTTTGTCCATCGATTCCTTCCATTAGAGTCTTGGTGACCATAGCCAGCCTAGTGTGAATTCTTTCCACTTTCATTCGGAACACTATCATGCCCAAGAAGCAAACAATGAACACAAAAACTCTGCAGTGAATATGACCCAAGGAAGTGATGGAAACATCATCATGGAACATGTGGTAGGACTTGCTATGACCGTATATTTAATACAATTAGTCAAATGGTATAAAAGACTTCTTCAAACACTCCAGATCATTGTTCTTCTTTAGACCCATCATCTTTAGAAATCCCTTACTAGTGCAATTTTCTGGCACCAATAAACCAGGGCTGTCCCAGGGTAGCCCATAAAATCCCCCTATTTCTTGTAGGAGCGGGGTCATTTCTATGTTCCCAAAGCGGAACACAGACCTTTCACTATCCCAAAACAGGGTTGCAGCGTCAATCAGCATGTTGTTTGGTTGTATGTCTAACAGGGATGGAAAGTTTACTAGGAATTTTCTCACATGTTTCTTGTTACTCGAGGAGAGATCTTCCCACCAATCCAGTAGCAGTGGTGGTATGTTGCGGACCATGTTGAATCTGGGGACCTCGTGCCTCATTTTCTAAAAAATAATAGGTTAGGACTTTCCCCCTATTGATTCGACTATTTATACATCCATGATTAGCATATTGACATTTAGTTCTCTAAATTAATACATAGAACGTGGTTGCGTCCGTTGGGATTATGGAAACCCCGGTGGACTTTTTGGATAAGGCTTGTCTTAAAGGGTTATTATGTGGACAACACATTAACCCGGCTAGGTTTGACCATGATGCATGCACAATTATAATTAGAGTAAGGTTGCTATGAGGTTCTAGACTAGTACCCTCAAGTGGACAACTTGAGAGGGAAAGGCATGGAATCGTCGATTGCACCGCTGATTGACTAGTTTTACCGCAAATAACCCTTTCATAATTTAAAAGGGTGATATATAGGAAGAGCGCAACCACTCATCAAGCGTTACTATAGGCTTGATTACGCATGAGCGGAATATGATGTTGAGCATGGTTTAAGCAACAATAAATAGCATGTTGTCACGTTAGAAAAGCAATAAATGAGGTATTTAACAACTGAAAGACAGTTAAGGAGACAAGTCAGTTTCGTAGTAGAGAAATAAATACTTGAAAATAAACAATTAAGTTAACATAAAGGGAAAGGGAAAGGGTGCACATGTATCAACACAATAAAGCATGCTTAGACTAATTCATAAAACAAGTTTGCCATGGTAAGAGCCTAGAGTCCCCAGCAGAGTCGACATGCTGTCGCGTCCCCTTTTTCCTCGCGGAGTCCGAGTTTCGACATTCTTGGAACAACTCATTTCGTTTTGGGAAGGGGTATTGAAGAGCCTCCACCTAACGGATTTAAGATGCGTTAAGGCACCTAATGAAAATAACTCATGAAACTGGTTTGCATTAGGGAAACTTGAGGGGAAGATGTTAGGCACCCCTAGAGGTCCATAACGGTGGGTCCCGGCCAGCCTCATTTTGTGAATTAGTCATTAAGGAAATAAAGCAATTTAAAAAAATATGGGTTATTAGAACAGGAATAAATGGGTCCTAAGTTTATTAGCCTATAGGATCACTTCTGTGCAATACTCGGTAAACTTTTCTCAAAGAGAGTTTTTTTGTGTAGCATTAGCGCACAGGTCATCATATCTTTTACTACCCACTTAACCACCCCTTAATCGTTATATTAGTGATTCTAATTAATACGTACTCTATGTGTAAATTACCTGTCCCATACCTATTGTCCTGGAGGTGTTTAGGACTTCTAGTTAAAGCGGTTCTAGACTCACCTACGATACTTAAAAGGAGAAAATCTAAGCGAAAAACAAAAACAAATAGGACTGTCATATAACAGGGAGATTAAAGGATCACATTTACCTCCACAAATAAGTAGACAATTGCACGTCTCAAACAACAGTTTAAAACACTTTAAAGGATCCTATAGCAAGATATCTAAATGAGCAGAATAGGCAGCACTTTATTAACGCGAGACAGCGGATACCTAATCAGTTTGCCTACTGGTTTTATAGCTTCCCGAATCTGGGCAGTTTATAAACAGCCAAAAAGAAATACAGTTTTGCTATTTCAGGATTTTAGTTGTCCTATAGAATTGCCTACGTGAGGATCAGCAGTATCCTATAAACATGATATATAATCATTAATCATAACCATAATAAAACCAATGATTGACTTTGAGCAGGCAGTTTTTATTCATTAGACCCTATAGGCATGTTGTCTAAGTGCACAAACATCGCAGAACTGGTTTTACATGTTCAACTCTATAAGCATGATATCTAGGTGATGAGACTGTTTTATGCATATTCCTTATGGGCCAGAAACTGATTTTATACGATTTAACTATAGGCATGATATCTAGGAGAGTGCAATAAAAGTCCTAGAACATGATCTCTAATGCACATAGAAAAGTGTATGAACATGATTATTAAGGCAGACTTGATAGCAACCCAGAAACAGGATTTCTAATGCGGTTGTGAATATGCAAAATTTGAAAAATGAAAGTGTAGAACAAATAATATAATGAACCTATAAGCATGTTTTCTCGTGCACATACAATCCTATAAGCATGATCTCTAATGCAGATAGATAGTCATATCAACCCTAATAGCATGATTTCTACCCGATTTCTCACAATATATATATATATATATATATATATAGGACTTATATATATATATATATATATATAAGTCCCTCCCATTCTTACTAATATCCCTAATATCTCTTTTACAAGAATTATTATTACAGACCAAAGATAAATGAGATCACTATACTATAGGGAGCGTGGACAGGCCCAAAGTAAACCTGGAAAACCAGGCCTTCAACCTAATCTGAAATGCCAACACCTCATAGTATCCAAGAGGGTATCCTAGTGCGTCAAAGTTCCCACGGGGTTCAGGGACCCTCGGCAATGCTCACACCAATGACCCTTTAAAGGAAACAGCTTTGTGCATAAGTGTGGAAGAGCCAGCCCCAGTGTGTCACAGTTCAGAGGAGTCTCAAGGACTCCTAGGCAGTGCTCACACTGGAGGGGCAGGACCCTAGATATTCTAAGAGTAGGAATGGAAAGTAGTGCTTGAAAATAGAATTAGTTGAAAATGATTTAGAAGTAAACAGTTTAGGAGTTAAAATAGTTTAAAAGTGAAAACAGTTTGGAAGTGAAATAGAGTCATTGCAGCACTCTGAAACAAAGGTTTTAGCAACCAAACAACAAACAGAAAACATGGTCACAACGTTTCAAAGCAAAGATTCCCATTGCCCAGATTTTTCTTAGTCCATTAGTTAACACTAGGTGGGCATATAGAATGCTGAAAATAAAAAACTACACAGAGAAGGGAGCAGGGGTTGGGAACAAAGGAGTCCTGAATCAGGAACACGTAAAATAAGGTGAGCATGCTGATTAACAGGGACATAGAGCAGGAAGGGATAGGTTAACATTTTACAACAGCCAGGTTCCATAACACTCACTAGAACATAACATACTAATTTAGGGTCTTAAACAGGAAACACATAAGTCTAACAACCATACCTAATGATTGAAGTAATCGTGTTGACATAAAGCAATAGACATGAAAAACATAGAAGTTTAATGCAGGAGTAGTCATGCTGATTAAAAGCGGTTAGACTTAAGTACAAGAGTAATCATGCTAATTTTGAGCAATAAATAGGGGAGGTGTAGAAGTCTATCCTCATAGAAGTATTCATGTTACCTAAGGTCAATAGACATGAAAGGAAGGATTTTGACTACACAGAGGTGATTAGGCCAAATAAGATTTACAAACAGGAAGACAAAAGTTTAAATTACAGAACTAAACATACTGATTGAAAGCAATAAACAAGAAAAGGCAGAGGTTTAGATGCAGGAGCAAACAAACTGCTTTAAAGCAATAACAGGAAAGCGGAAGTTTAAATACAAAAATAAACATGCTGATTAAAGCAATAAACAGGAAAGACACATAGTTAAATACAGAAGTAGGCAGGCTAGTTGAAATATAGAAGAAACATGGATTCAACAGAAATAAAGCAACAGATAAGAGAGCACATAGGTTTAAGCTTCATAGTATAATGAGTGAAATTAGGAATAAGGACATACCAGTCAAAGATAGCAAGCAGAAGATGAAAGGTATGCAGGATTCAGTGGTCTAGCCTTGGCTTTTAGCCGGCTAGACAATGTAGTAAATACAACTAGCAAAAAGATGAGAGAAAAGTATGTGTGTTTTTAAACTATGTTAGATTGTTAGAAGAATAAATAATAAGAGTATATATAGCACTTAGTGAGGTAAAAAAAATACGGAAAAACACGTCAGAGTTCATAAACAGGGTAATAGAATCAATAAACCAGTTAATTGGGGGATCTAACCAATCAAACATACGGAAAATCTAGGTAGAGACCCCTTAGAATAGGAGCCCAGGCTGAGTCCTAACAACCGGCGGAATATCTGGAGTACGCTGTGGTCCTGTAGTCTGAGCTGTAGGGGTCTGAACTCCCCCTCCTGCCTGAGAGGTGGCAGGATCCGATGGAAGGATGCATGCCTGCGACATCGTGTCCATGAATCTCAGCCAATTCACGGTACAAATTGGGGTCCAAATAAGGCAAGATATCAATCAAATACCATATATAGGAGTCAATCAAGCCCCCTGAGGTAAGACTGATAATTCAAATAATGCGAGTATTACTAATTAAAGTCACAAATAAGGAAATAGATAAAAATCACAAAATAATACTAATTTTAACAGAAAAATATCATTCGAAACCTAAATAGAATCAGTCAATATAATTAGTTAACAGAAATACACACATAACAGGAAGAAAAATTGAAGAAATCAGTGCAATAAATAGGAAAAGACCTAGGGTTTAAAGAGAATACACAAAATTAGCCAAACGAGTAAAGGATAGCCAGATTAAACACTTGAGAGTTTGAAAATTGTTTGAAGAGAACTTTAGGATGAACCCTAATTTCATAAAAGTAATGGAATCGAAATAATATTAACGAAACAAAAGATTTTTGTGGAAAAATACCTAATAATACTCAGAGCGTTTAAGATCTACAAGGATTTGAACCGACTCAAGTAGCCATAAGATTAGGGTTTGAAAATAACAGAGATAAAAAGAAACCAGTCTAAAACCATAGATTTGAACTAAAATATGAAGAAACCAGTACTGACAAACCATAATGGCTATAAGCAGGCCTGTAAACAAGTTTCGTACAAAAACCAAGTTGAATCTCTTTGAGATTCACTTAGAAATCCATGTAATCAAAAAACCAGAAGATGTAGAAGGCCGGCAAGGGCCAAAAAATACACAGATAGACGGGGAGTTTCCTCGGTGACAGCGATTAGGTCTTAGGGATTGATTGAGAGAGAGAATAGAGGGGAAACGATGACGGCGGAAGAGATGGGGAATGAGGGGTTAGGGTTAGTCTTAGGATAAAAAAAGGTAATAAATAACGTGGACTGTTGATCTTAGAGATCAACGGCCATGATTAGGCGAGGTCTTTGGGTCGGGTAGGTGTGAAATTGGGCCTGGGGGTGAATTGGGCTAAGTTTTAGGATATTTGTGTCACGACCCAAAATCCATAAGGTCGTGATGGCGCCGGACACTGCTGTCATGCAAGCCAATCATTAATTAGTTGAAATAAATTCCTGTTTTAAATATTTTCGAAATCGTTACTTTTCATTTTATTACATAATATGTAGATAGAAATCCATTTCGTAGGAAAAACAACAGTTCATTTATGTAAAACACAACCCAAATACATTTCCCAGAACCCGGTGTCACAAGTGCATGAGCAGATTCTAAGATTTTATACAACTACTACAAAACTTGTCCGAAATACAAGTTGGAAAAGGAGTTTAAAATGAAATACAATACATAGAGGGAGACTCTATCAGCTCCGGGTCGTCTCCGGATAGTGCAGCTCGCCTAAGTCTCCAAGTCAATCACATTCCCAAGAGGGCACCTGTGCAACAAAAATGCACATAAGTGTAGTATGAGTACGGAAACAATGTGTACCCAGTAAGTACTCTGCCTAACCTCAGAGAGGTAGTGACGAGTGGTCGACTTGACACTTGCTATAAGTCAGTCTAGTATAATTTCAGTGAGGCACTAAGCATGGATATCGTAGAAAGATTTAACAATGATCAGAGAATAGGAAACATCAATTGAGTCACATTTAGCACCTTAAACTTTCATCATTTCAGTTTGACAGTTTAATAATAATCAGGAATACGTAGCATAGACTTATTTCACATTCTTACATATAATTCTTATTCTCTTTAGCTGGCAATTTCATAACTCTTTACACCAATAACCAAGTATAAATCATAGAAAGTATGCAGCATTTATCATATGCACACATATGCCGAGGGTCGAACGGCGCGGACCAACAATAATAAATTATGCACTGCCAAGGGTCAAACGGCTCGAACCATAGATGCATTTATTACTCCGCTCACGAATCGGTCATGCGACGCGGTTGACATAATAAGAATACGGCTAGCATGCTCGCGAATCATACCTGCGATGCAGGTGCTGATATGTACACGTATTCACATAATAGATTCATATTTCATCAGGAAGACAACTTCAAAACGAAGTGATAACATTCTCTTTCGTTGAACATGAAGATATAGTTTAAAACATTTCTGGAAAATCATTTGCCAAGTTTTAATAAGGTTTTTAAAAATATCACTGGTTCCTCAGGAACACAATCATACAAGGAAGATTCTATTTTTCTTTTAAAAATGATTGAGGAAAGTAAGTTAAGGTTCTTTTAAATATTCAATTCTTAACTTGGTAATATCACCAGACAAATATCATTTATAGGATCACAATAAATCCAAGGGGAAATCAACCCTCTTTCCAAATAATTAGGAAAAATATACTCCACCTCTTTAAGAGATTAAATTATCAATTCAATAGCATTTTCAGCCTATTATTATGACAGGATCACATGTATAACAATTAAGGCATGCTGGTGGGTTCTAGACTAACCGGACATGGCATAACAGTAGCTACGCACGGACTCCCGTCACCGCGTGCATACGTAGCCCCCGCAAATAATTTCATATATTTATTTAGTTCACCTAGGGGGACAATTCCACCTCACAAAGTTAGAAAGGAGACTTACCTCGCTACGAAATTCCGTAACCGGCCTCCAGGCCCTTCCAACGACTCGAATCATTGCAAAATGATCCAGAGCTAGACAAATAACGGCAAACTAATGATAATATACTCAAATACCCGTTAACAATTCAAATTATACAAATTCACAACTCTGCTTAGTGAATTGACCAAAATGCCCTAGGGCCCACGTGCCCGGATTCCGAAATTTCTTGAAGATATACTCTACCCATAACTTTACTAGTCCAATTATACAATTTACTCAAATATTCATTCTCAGCTCGTGGCTAAAATCCACTTTTACCAAATTTCTAGGTTTTCTCCAAAACCCCATATTTTCCCAAAATTCATGTTCAATCCATGTAATAATCTTGTATTTAACTTTGAAACATGAAGGAGTTACTTACCTTGTGATTCATGACGAAAATCCTCTCTTGAAGCCCCTCCAAAATTGCCCAAACCAAAGAAGAAATGAGGAAATGACCAACCATTCTCGGTTTTAAAATAATTTGCCTAGGTCGTTTTCCGCACCTGCGCTTCCGCAGGTGCGCTCAATCTTCCACACATGCGGCTTCCTCGACTCTAGCCAAACTTCGCACCTGCGATCTAAAGGCCGCACCTGCGGAAATTCCATTGCAGGTGCGGTCGCACCAGATGACAGCAACTTCAGCTCCTTTCAACTTCAACTTTTGATCCGTTAATCACCCGGAATCCAGCCAAGGACCCCGGGACCCCGTCCAATTACACCAACCTATCCCAAAACATAACACAGACTTGCTTGAAGCCTCAAATCACATCAAACAACATCGAAACGACGAATCGCTCTCTAATTCAAATCTTTAAGACTTAAGAAATTTTAAACCTGTCAAATCACATCTGATTGACCCCAAAATTTTCACACAAGTCATATTCGACATTACGGACCTGCTCCAACTTCTAGAATCGCATTTCGACCCCGATATCAAATTTCCACTTCCGGTCAGATTTTCTCAAAAACCTTCAAATTTCTATCTTTAGCCAAATGGCTTCAAAATAACCTCTGGACATCCGAATTCACTTCCGATCGCGCTCCCAACTCCAGAATCACCATACGGAGCTATTCCCAAACTCGGAATCACAAACAGACGTCAATATCTCTTAAATGCTCTTCAAGCCAAACTTAGGAAATTCCTTCAAAAATGCTAACTTCCACATTATACGCCGAAACGCTCCCGGTTTATCCAAATCCCGATCCGGACATACGCACAAGTCAATATACCTGAAATGAAGTTGTTCATGACTTACAACCGTTGAACGACGCGCTAGAGCTCATAACGACCGGTCGGGTCGTTACAATTTGGGCTGGTGCAATGGGTTAGGTCCGAAAAATAAAAGGAATTAAAAGGACTATTTGTTAAATACCCAATTAATTAATAAATTAATTTGTAAAAAATAATTAACCAATTATAAAAATGATTTTCATGCATGAAAATGTTTTAAAACAGTTACTCAATATTTAAAAAATATAAAAAACTATTTATGGTAGAATCATGTAATAATGCATACATGTGCTATTATTGCAAAGTTATTATAATTATAACCTAAAAATATAAATGTGGCCCTTTATGAAATAATTAAAGCTTAATATAATTTTAAATAGTAAGATTAAGCCATAAAATTATTATAAAATTATTTGCGATGCAATTAGTAACTATTTATATAGTAAATTACTGGGATAAGTTAATAAAAAATCCTTAGAAAAATGCAGAAATTATGGAAAAATGTTAGTTGATGCTCATGTACTATGTTGAAGGTAGATATGCATTTTTTAAAATAATATAGGGAAAATTGGGTATCAACAACCGTCATTCCCAACTGTAACCTTCTTGGCACCACCGTGTCGAACTGTGTCCCTAAGGACCATCAAATGCGGGTCATCATCCTGTCGATCTCTGATACGCTCAAATAAAGAAGTATGAGCTACTGTACAAGCTAGAACACTACTGGGCGATATATTCAACCTCATGCACTTAATAGCCAAAGTCTGAATGTCTGAAGCCAACGGTCTCTCACCGACTGGAATGAATGCGAGGCTTCCCATACTCACCGACTTCCTACTCAATGCATCGGCCACCACATTGGCCTTCCCTGGATGATATAATTGTTGATACCCAATTTTTCTCAAAAAATATTTTTTAATTGCAAATATACCTTCAAAATCATGCATTATTAGCAATAGGTATTTTTCCATAATTTCCCTATATTTTTATAAATCTATCCAGCATTATATTTCCAATAAATAATTACAAATTGCATCACAAATGATTTCAAAAGCATTTCTTGATATAATTATTGTTATGGTCCTATTAAGACCAAATTATTTCACTATTAGCCAATTTGGCATCTTTTGGCTATAATTCCAATAACTTTGCAATTATAGCCCAAGTATATAATTTTATACTATTTTTTATCATAAATTAGTCAATTGTATTTTTTAAATATCACATAATTGTTTTAAGTTATTTTTCTACGCATGAAACTCATTTTATATAATTATTAGCTATCTTACAAATTATTTTAGTTAATTGGAATTGGGTATTTAACAAATAGCCACTTTTATTTTAATTCTAGCCTAATGGAACAAGACCGAAACCTGATTGAATTAACCCAAATACCAGGCCCAATCCACTTATATCCACCCGACCCAATTCCCCTTTTAATCTGGACCATTGATCATTTCTGATCAACGGACCAGATTCATTCTTACCTAAATTAATCCTAAAGACTACCCCCCAAACCCTCATTCCCTTCCTCTCATTTCTCTTATTACACTCTGCCGTTACACTCTCCTCTCATATCTCAAGCCCTCTCTGCTAAACCTAAGCTCACACTCACCGGTCGTCGACTCGGCGGTAACTATGGTGGTTCCACCACCATCTCTAGCCTCCATGGCTCCCTCACACACCGGATTATTGCTACCCTAAGGTCCTCAAGAGAACCAGAAGCGGTTCAACTCACCCCATGGCCTTTTCATGACCGTTCTCAGGCCACCCTTGGCCGTCCGAGTAAGATCCTTCTATCTCCGGCTAAAACCTATGGTTTCTAAGCCCGATGCTCTATCTCTGGGTTATCTCTCTCTGAAACCCTAACTCATCTTGTTTTCTTAGATCTGTAACAGATCTTAGTATATTTCGAGTTATCTTTACTGTTTTCTTAAAGTTTTTTCCGATTTTTTCAAAAACAATGCCTCATCATCTTCAAACTAGGGTTTCTTAACCCCTTTTCAAAAAAATGATTCTTCTTCTGATGTTAAGGTTGTTCTATAATTTCTACTATGTTTGAACGACTTACTTATGTTTTCCCTTTTACCTGATTTATTATATTAAAAGCCCTAATTTTTTAGACTGTCTTTGATAATATGTTTGTTTAATCTGCATGTGTGCTTGTTTCTCACGAACATTCAGTACTTTTGTGATTTTTACCTTATTAGGGTTTCTGATTTTTCTTATTCTTGCCTATTATGTGTTTATTCCGCTTATTCTCAGAAATTTGTGTTAATCGGTGTTATGTTCTAGTTTGAATCACTGGTTTATGTGATTCTTTTACCCTACTTTGCCTATTCTTGCCTATATTATGTTTACTCCATTCATTTGTGGTACTTTCCTTTAGTTAAATATTGCCTTCTATTGGAATCCCTGATTCCCTGTGATTGATATCCTTTATTCTCTACTGAATTCAATCTCTAAAATATTTTCTTACCTTATTTTATGGTCGATTATGCTTTCAAACTGATTCTTAAGAATTTTCCTTAATAAGATTTCCTGAACCTAGCCTCTATTACATGTTCTATACTTGTGCTATGCTGAAACTATTCCTTATGTGTTATATGCAGCCTTATATGATTTCCTTCCTTATTTATTATCTGTCTATTACCGTTTGAAGTTAACTCCTTAATTAAAGGGGGTACTTACGCTGATTTTATATTATTGATACCTAGTTCCATAATTACTGCTTGACTTTGATTCTTACCTTATTGTTCTACCTAGTTTCAAAAGAACACATTGGTTCTAACTATCTATCACAATTAAACTCTCTTCTGCTCTCTCTCTCTCTCTCTCTCTCTCTCTCTCTCTCTCTCTCTCTCTCTCTCTTTTCTCTGGTTACTCACTATTGTTCTAAGTCAGTCAGCTGTAAGCCAAGGCTGACTACTAAACTCTATTGCTCTCCACTTTTTTGTGTTTATTGTCTCTCAACTGGTATGTCCTTATTTCAATTTAAGTCCCCAAAAACAATATGTTTCTTTTACTACTTCAATTCATCATATTTCTAGTCTGTTTTTATCTATGGTTTTGCTGTGAAACTTGTACTTGACCTGGTTACATTATTGTTCATTTAGCATGTTATGTACTCCCCTTCCTTAGGATCAGCATGAACATGTTACCACATCCCCCCTCCTCTTTTCATAGTATGTCTCAATGTGATCTTGCTCTATCTGGTTTCCGGCATAAACCTTTCTTTGCAAAGTAATTTGTACCCCTAAACTTGTATGATTCTGTGTTGATTTAAAACTGTGTTGAGATTATACTATCTCCCAACCCCCCTGAACCCCTTAGAGTATTCCTGAATCTATGTCTTACTACTTGCACCAAGTGCAAAAGACCTCTGCCTGCTATGTATTTACCATACGTGCTCTATTTGTCCCCAATCCCACATCACCTCTGTATGAAGGCTTGTGTTGCTGAACCTGTCTTGATTCTATTTTCTTTGGGTGTTGCTGAACCTGTTCTGGTTCTGTGTTTAGTTTTTAATTACCTACTCTTTTCAAAGTTGTCTTACTGAATAACTCCCTCTTTTATTTTACAAAACTATTTCAAATAAGTCTCTTTTAACACTGTTTTCCTACTAAAACCCTTTCAAACTATGTCAAGCACTCTCACTCTCCTCTTAAGTCCTTAAGTTTTGCCCCTCCAATGTATGACTGCTTAGGGATCCCTATAAGATCTCTATGAACTCTGATGCATTGGGGCTGGCTCTTCCACACTACACTTATTCAATTATGGTTGTGAAATCTGGGTGTGAGCACTGCCCGAGATCCCTTGAGGTCCTTAGGGAACTCTGACACACCCGGATATGAGAAAGGGTGTGAAACATTTGGCACATGAGGTTCTGGGTAGTTTTGGTATAAACTGGGCCTGTTTTCAGGCTCCTTATAGTGTAACTTCTTATTTTTCTTTATCTATTTATGTAATTCATTCAATATTAGTTTGTAATAATTATTGTAAATGAATATTGGGGATGGCTACTGCAAAAAGGGGAGGGTAGTCTTATATCTTATCAATATTGATGGGTAGAAATCATGCCTTAGGTTTACACTTCCTATACGTGCATTAGAATCCATCTTTAGGATTAATACATTCTAAGCATGGCATGCATTAGACACCATATTCTTAGGTTTCATGTATATGGTTTTCAGCATCTCATTTGACACTATTTTATCACCTAGAAATCTTGCTTCTAAGCTAAATAGCAACATTAACAAAGAGTTGTTACTCATGTGCATTCATGCCTTTATAAATTTTGTCCCTTGCATTGGACACCATGTCCTTAGGTACTCTTCAGCATCATATTGCCACTATTGCATGTTTACATTTATCATTTAGAAATTTTGTTCTTAGGATAATTAATGTAAACTACAAAAATCCTGCTAGACAACTTAGCAATTCTATGTGCACTTAGAGATCATGCTTTTAGGAATCATATCTTGATCATTCTGCATCTCTATGAACGTAGTAGATACCATGCTCTTAGGTCTCGTTTAAAACTCCTAGTTAAATTACTGATGCATGAAAAAGACAAGACAACCTCATATTTGACCACCTTGTTTTAAATAAACTGGAAATAATCCCTGCATATTTTGTAACACTTAGAACAACATACTTTAGGTATAACAACTTCTAAACGGTTTTTTTAACAATTCTGGTGATCATTGTGCATTATCCTACGCCTAGCAAAGACTTAGGTAGTCAACCTTTATGAAACTGGAAAATTGTCTCCTTTTTTTTGTGTTTACTGCTTAATCAGTAGGCAAATTGATTAGGGCCCCTACTTCTGAGTTTATGAAACCAAATCTGCATATCTCTTGTGTTCTGATATTCACTTAGACAATATGCCTTAGGATCTTGTCTAATAAAAATGCCTATGTGTGTGTGTTTGAGTCGTGTTGTTTATGTGCATTACTTGTGGAGGTAAATCTTAGCCTCTTAACTGCCTTTCTCTGCTCTTATTTGTTATAGTCCTATTTGTTCTTTCCTGTCGCCTAGTATTTTTTCCTTTTAACCTTAGGGATCTGTCTAGAACTGCATATAGGTAGAGGTCCTAACTTCCTCCGGGACCATTAAGAAGGGACGAGTAACAACACGCAATAGAGTTCGTTAAATAAAACTCGCTTAATAACTGTTACGGGGTGGGAAAGGGTAGATATGGATATGATGACTGGCGCGTTAATGCCACGTGTATCCCCTGTCCTGAGGAGTGATTATCGGGTATTGCACCGATGTGATCCTATAGGATAAACAACTTAGGACTCCCTATTCCTTATATATGTGCATAGGCTATAATCCTTTAGAATCTTCTGGTCTTCAAATCTTTAAAACATTAGCACATATGTGTGCTTAGACTGCGAACCTTTCCAAAACATTTTATCTCTTCTACCTATATGTTTTCATTGCTTATGTGCTACTTGTCTCAAAATTCACAAAGCTTGTTTGGCCAGGAACCACAGTTGTGGACTTTGAGGGGTGCCTAACTCCTTCCCCTTGAAGTAATTTCAAGTCGTTACCCAATCTATGGTTATTCAAATTTGTGTTGTAAATGACCCTTAGTAGGTGCCCTAACGCACCTTAATTTGTTAGGTGGCGACTCTTCAATTCATTTACATACCCCTTTCCCAAAAGGAAGCGAGCTATCCCAATAATTTCAAATACCCTGACCGATCTGAAAGGAGAGGGGAAAAAGGGGGCGCGACAATAATATAGTGACATCGTAATCATTCAATAACTCAAACCATCTACTCTGTCTCAAATTAAGATCCTTTTGCTCGAACAAGTACTGAAGACTGCGATGGTCTGTGAAACCCTCACAATGCACACCATAAAGATAGTGCCTCCAAATTTTTAGTGCAGAACAATGGCTGCCAATTCTAAGTCATAAACAAGACAATTCTTCTCATGGACTTTCAACTGTCGAGATGAATATGCAATCACCCTTCCATCCTGCATCAATACCGCTCCAAGTCCAACTCGGGAAGCATCACAATAAACCGTGAAGGAACCTGAATCTGATGGTAACACCAACACCAGTGCTGAAGTCAAGGCTATCTTGAGCTTCTGAAAGCTCGCCTCGCACTCATCTAACAATTTAAATGGGGCACCTTTCTGAGTCAAAGTAGTCATTGGGGCTGATATGGATGAAAACCCCTCCACAAAACTATAACGACTCGGTCAGTCCTTTTGAGAGTTAGCATCCTGATCCCCTAATAACTATTTTCCCCACGTTTGTATCTGTTTAGGGACTTGTCGGAATGATTAGTTGTGAATTTCGGAGAGTTTTTGGACATATACTCCCTATATGTGAGTTTAAGCTTTAGATATCAGACCGTTGTTTGAACTATGTGAAGACGAATCAGGAATGGAATTTTGTCAACTCCGTTGGGTGATTTTGGGGTTAGGAGCGTGCCCAAAATGTATTTTCGAGGTCTGTAGTAGATTTAGTCTTGAATTGGCGAAAGTTAGCATTTCGGTGATTTCGGCCGATAGGTGAAAATTTGATATCGGGCTCAGAATAGAATTTTGAGAGTGTCTGTAGGTCTGTAGTATAATTTATGACCTGTGTGTAAAATTTGAGGTCATTCGGATGAGTTTTGACGTGTTTCGACATCGGTTGTGTATTTTGGAAATTTCATAAGTCATTAGGCTTGAATCCAAGCATAAATTGTGATTTTAGTATTATATGATGTGTTTTGAAGGTTCGACTAAGTTTGTATGAAGTATTAGGACTGGTTGATAGTTTTGGTTGAGGTCCCGGGGGCCTCAGGGATGATTCAGATGCCCAACGGGAAGTTTTTGGACTTAAAACCCAGCTGAAGCACTGTTGGTTCTGGTGTTTCGCACCTGTGGAAAGGGAGCCGCATGTGCGGACACGCAGGTGCGGACGGGGACCCCGCAAGTGCAGAATTTGACCTGGGTCAGCCAAGCTCGCAGGTGCAGCAAGAGTTCCGTATCTATCTTCGGGAGGCTATGTAACTGTTAAGAACAATCACATTCTTTGGAACTCCTTGTCGTGCTAGTTACTCACATCAAAATTCTAAAACTTTATTCTACTCTTTCTCACAGATGGTGAGGACCCGTATCGGACGAACTGACGATCAGTCACTCGAGCCCCCAGCTAGAGCCGTCAGAGGCAGGGGCAGGGGTAGAGGACGAGCACGCGGTGCAGCCCGAGCATCGGCGAGAGCAGCGAAAGAGGAGCCCCCAACAGCTACGATCGGAGGGGCACAGGAAGTCCCTGCTGATACTCCATCCCTCCAGAAGACTTTGGCTCAGTTCATGAATGCTTTCAGCACTCTGACTCAGGCGGAACTACTCTCAATAGCTCCAGCCACATCTCAGGACGGGGAAGGGGCACGGACTCCCGCAGCCCGTACTCCTGAGAAGAGGGTACATGTTGGGCAGGTTCTAGAGTATATTCCTATGCCCCTAGCGGCTCTAGCTCAGCATGATGCTATGGTAGTTGCTTCTGAGGCATAACAACTCAAACTTGAGAGGTACAAGAAGCACTACCCACCTGATTTCAGTGGACTAGCTTCAAATGACGCCTTGGGTTTTCTTGAGGAGTGTCATCGTATTCTTCGCACTATGGGTATTTTAGAGACGAGTAGGGTTTATTTGATCACTTTCTAGTTGATGGAAGCAGCTTATAAGTGGTGACGTGCCTATGAGCAGAGTAGTCTCGATGAAGCAGCTTCACTCACTTGGGCTCAGTTCTCAGAGATGTTTTTCCTTGAGTTTGTTCTTTAGAGCCCCAGGGATGCTTGGCGTGCAGAGTTTGAGCAGTTATGCCAGGGTACTATGACTTTGTCAGAGTATGAAGTTCGTTTAGCGACTTGGCTCATCATGCACCGACCTTGGTTGCCACAATCAGAGAGAGGGTTCGACGCTTTATTGAGGGACTCTACCCCGGTGTTCGGACCGGTATGGCCAGTGAGTTGGAGACATATATCACTTACCAGCAGGCAGTGAGTATTGCCCAGAGGATTGAGAGCATGTTGGATTGGGACAGAGAGGAGAGAGAGGCCAAAAGGTCTCGAGAGACTAGCCGGTACTCAGGAGTTCGTGCACCAACATCACGTTATAGTAGGGGTTTTGTGAGTCGCCCTATTCATTCAGCTCTTCCAGCAGCCAGTGGTATAGCTCTTCTTAGACCTCATGAGCCTTATTATGCACCACCAGTATCCTGTATGCCTCCTACTCGAGGTGCCATTACCGGCCAGTCCATCAGGCTAGTTCAGAATTAGCACCAGCCATCACGTCCTCCGAGGGGTTGTTTTGGGTCTGGTGACCCTCGCCACGTGCTCAGAGATTGCCCCAGAGCTAGGAGGGGTGCATCGTCTCAGACTTATCAGTCCCCACGTGCTCCACTGGGTCCTCCAGCTATCCTTCCATCCCCAACTGTTATCCCACCTGCCCAGATAGCTCGAGGTAGAGGTCGGGGAGGTCGAGGTCGCCTTAGAGGGGGAGGCCATGCCAGATATTATGCCATTCCAGCCCGTTCAGAGGTTGTTGCTTCAGATTCATTCATCACAGGTATTGTCCTTGTTTGTCATGGGGATGCATCAGTATTATTTGACCTAGGCTCTACGTATTCATATGTGCCTTCTTATTTTGCCTCACATCTAGGGATAGCTCGGGATTATTTGAGCTCCTCTATTTATGTTTCTACTCCCGTGGGAGATTCTCTTGTTGTGGACTGCGTATATCGGTCGTGTTTGATTTTTATTAATGGTTTTGAGACCAGAGCTGACTTATTATTACTCAGTATGGTAGATTTCAATGTTATCTTGGGCATGGACTGGTTGTCGCTCTATTATGTTATTCTAGATTATCACGCCAAAACCGTGATGCTGGCTATGTCATGTTTACCAAGATTAGAGTGGAGAGGTACCTTAGAGTATACTCCCCGTAGGGTCATTTCTTTTCTTAAGGCTCATCGAATGGTTGAGAAGGGGTGTGATGCGTATTTGGCCTATGTGAGAGATGTTAGTGTTAATACCCCTATAGTTGAGTCAATTCAAGTTGTGAGGGACTATCCTGATGTATTTCCAGCTGATCTTCCGGGTATGCCTCCCGACAGAGATATTGATTTCGGCATTGATTTGTTACTGGGCACTCGGCCCAATTCTATTCCTCCTTATCGTATGGCTCCTCCTGAGTTGATGGAGTTGAAGGAGCAGTTGCAGGAGTTTCTTGATAAGGGTTTCATCATGCCCAGTGTATAACCTTGGGGTTCTCCGGTGTTATTTGTGAAGAAAAATGATGGTTCTATGCGTATGTGTGTTGATTATCGGCAGCTGAACAAGGTTACAGTGAAAAGCATGTATCCTTGCCTCGCATTGATGATTTGTTTGACCAGTTACAGGGTGCCAGGGTATTCTCCAAGATTGACTTTCGTTCTGGCTATCATCAGTTGACGATTCGGGAGCCGGATGTCCTGAAGACTACCTTCCGTACCAGATATGGCCATTATGAGTTTCTTGTCATGTTATTTGGGCTGACTAATGCCCCAGCAACCTTTATGCATTTGATGTACAATTAGTTTTGTCCTTATCTTGATTCCTTTGACATTGTGTTCATTTATGACATCTTAGTATATTCTCGGTCCCAGGAAGATCATGAGCAACATTTGAGGACCGTGCTTCAGACTTTGAGAGAGAAGAAATTGTATGCAAAATTTTCTAAGTGTGAATTATTGCTTGATTCTGTGGAATTCTTAGGCCATGTGGTGTCTTGTGATGGGATCAAGGTAGACCCGAAGAAGGTGGAGGCGGTGCATAGTTGGCCTAGACCGTCATCACCTACTGAGATCCGTAGTTTCCTCGGTTTGGCAGGGTACTATCGTCGTTTTGTGGAGGGATTTAATCCATTGCTGCACCTATGACCAGATTGACCCAAAAGAGTGCTCCATTTAGGTGGACTGAGGAGTGTGAGGAGAGCTTTCATAAGCTCAAGACAGCCTTGACTACATCTCCAGTGTTGGTATTGCCTACGGGTTCAGAGTCCTATACAGTCTATTGTGATGCTTCGAGGATTGGCCTTGGAGTGGTATTCATGCAGGACGGTAGGGTGATTGCCTACGCTATCAGACAGTTGAAGGTACATGAGAAGAACTATCCAGTTCGTGATCTCGAGTTGGCAGCGATTGTTCACGCCCTGAAGATATGGCGTCATTATTTATACGGTGTTCCCTGTGAGATTTTCACGGATCACCGTAGTTTGCAGCACTTATTCAGGCAGAAGTTCCTTAATTTGCGCCAGCGTAGATTGTTGGAGTTACTAATGGACTATGACATCACTATATTATATCACCCGGGGAAGGCCAATGTGGTGGTCGACGCCTTGAGTCACCCGGCGGAGAGTTTGGGGAGTTTGGCATATCTTCCGACAGTTGAGAGACCCTTAGCCTTAGATGTCCAGTCAGTTTGTGAGATTGAATCTCTCGGAGCCTTGCCGGGTATTAGCTTGTGTGGTTGCTCGATCTTCTCTTTATTATCACATTCGAGAGCTCTAGTATGATGATCCCCACCTTTTGGTTCTTCAGGACAAGGTTTGGCGAGGTGATGCCAGGGATGTAACTATAGGAGATGACGGTGTGATAAGGATGCAGGGTCGGATTAGTGTGCCCAATGTGGATGGGCTTCAGGAGTTGATTCTTGAGGAGGCCCATAGCTCGCGGTATTCCATTCATCCGAGTACCGCGAAGATGTACTAGGACCTGAGACAGCACTACTGGTGGAGAAAGATGAAAAGAGATATAGTGGAATTTGTTGCCAAGTGTCTCAGCTGTCAGCAAGTCAAATATGAGCATCAGAGACCAGGAGGGGTACTTCAGCATATTGAGCTTCTAGAGTAGAACTGAGAGCGGATCACCATGGACTTTGTGGTTGGAATTCCTCGGACTTTGATAAAGTTCGATGATATTTGGGTGATCGTGGATCGGATGACCAAATCAGCCTATTTCATTCCAGTGTTGACTACATATTCCTCGGAGAGGTTGGCTGAGATTTATGTCAAGGATATTGTTCACCTCCACGCTATTCCAGTATCTATCATTTCGTACAGAAGTACACAGTTCACATCACAGTTCTGGAGAGCCGTTCAGCAGGATCTAGGCACCAGGGTAGAGTTGAGTACAGCCTTTCACCCTCAGACGGACGGGCAGTCCGACCGCACGATTCAGATTCTTGAGGATATGCTATGTGCCTGTGTGATGGATTTTGGAGGGTCATTAGACCGATTCTTACCACTTGAAGAGTTTTCTTATAATAACAGCTACCACTCCAGCATTCAGACGGCGCCATATGAGGTTTTTTTATGGTAGACGGTGACGATATCCAGTGGGATGGTTTGAGCCGGGAGATGCCTGATTGTTAGGTACAGATTTTGTCCAGGATGCCCTGGACAAGGTGAAGGTTATTCAGGAGAGACTTCGCACAGCTCAGTCCAAGAAGAAGAGTTATGCGGACCGGAAGGTTGATTTGACATTTATGGCTGGTGATCAGGTTTTTCTTCGAGTATCGCCTATGACGGGCGTCATGAGGTTCGGGAAGAAGAGTAAGATGATTCTGAGATTCATTGGTCCTTGGTATTGCGACGTGTGGGGAGGTTGCTTATGAGCTAGCCCTGCCTCCCAACCTAGCAGGAGTTCATCTGGAATTCCAAGTCTCTATGCTCCGGAAGTATCACGGTGACCCGACCTATGTTTTAGATTTCAGTTCAGTCCAGTTGGACAAGGATTTATCATATGTCGAGGAGCCAGTAGCTATATTGGATAAATAGGTCAGAAAGCTCAGGTCAAAGGATATTGCATCAGTTAAGGTCCAGTTAAAAGGTCAGCCGGTCGAGGAGGTTGTATTGGCAAAAAATAGACTCGCCATGTGGGTCTATTAAATGGCAGCACGTGTCAGCAAAGCTTGGAGAAAAGTGAAGAATGACATGTAAAGATGATATGTGAAACCCCCCCGGGACCGAACATACCGAGCCTGTTAGCCTCGGAACTGATGATCATAAGATACCCTGGATCAGGTGCGGGAGAATATCTCATAATTACAAATGAGGAAGGAATCAATTAATCCCGGATTATATGGGATTTATCATCATTACTCGATCAGTTACAAATCAATTATGTAACGTACAATAAATGCAATAAATGATTGTAACGGTCAGAACAAGGCAATCAATTGCAAGATTGACTCAACAGGCATGAGATTGACTCAACAGGCACGAGATTGACTCAACAGGTACGGGAGTGACTCATCAGCTACGGGATTGACTCATCAGTTATGGAATTAACTCATCAGTTACGAAATTAACTCATCAGTTACGAAATTCCAGCATTTACACAGCTGTTACAAGTCTTCCAAAAGTAATGGATGGGTTGAGTAAATTCTCATAATGGACCCATTATTCAAGGAGAATGGTTACTTAGATTTATCCCTATAAATAGACATAGTTTTATCACAATTTTGGGGGGATCCAACTTTCTTCTCTACAATTCTATACATTGTAATTCATATCATCTTGCTTCCAAGTTAGCCATAGTTTGACCCTTCAAGCTCTGTTCGGCTCAACATATTGTCAAGGATTATTCAATAAGAATTATTTCTTCTCTACTTTATTTTTATTATTTATCTGTCATTGAATTTATTTTCCACTTCTCTATCATGTTGTATTAACAAAAATTATATCTTTCGGATTGAATCGGTTGCTTGTGGCCAGTCACATAAAATTATTGCTTTGACCTTGAAAACTATTTTTGGGGTTAAAACAGAGGCGACTTGGGAGACCGAGCAGGATATGCGCAGCCGGTACCCTCACATTTTCACAGCTTCATGTATGTCTCTATACTCGTTCGAGGACGAACGATTTTCTTAAGAGGGGATAATGTAACGACTCGGTCGTTTTGAGAGTTAGCGCTTCGATCCCCTAATAACTGTTTTCCCCATGTTTGATCTGCTTATGGGACTTGTCGAAATGATTAGTTGTGAATTTCAGAGAGTTTTTGGACACATAGTCCCTATATGTAAGTTTAAGCTTTAGAAATCGGACCATTGTTGGAACTGTGTGAAGACAAATTTGGAATGGAATTCCGTCAACTAATTTAGCTCCGTTGGGTGATTTCGGGGTTAGGAGCATGCCCGGAATGTATTTTCGAGGTCTGTAGTAGATTTAGGCTTGAATTTGCGAAAGTTAGAATTTCGGCGATTTTGGCTGATTGGTGAAATTTTGATATCGGGATCAGAATGGAATTCCGAGAGTTTTTGTAAGTCCAAAGTGTCATTTATGACCTGTGTGTATAATTTGAGGTCATTCGGATGCGTTTTGACGTGCTTCGGCATCGATTGTGGATTTTGGAAATTTCATAAGTCATTAGGCCTGAATCCATGCATAAATTGTGATTTTGGTATTATGTGATGTGTTTTGAAGGTTCGACTAAGTTTGGATGAAGTATTAGGACTGGTTGATAGATTTGATTGAGGTCTCGGGGGCCTCGGGGATGATTCAGATGCCCAACAGGAAGTTTTTGGACTTAAAAACCAGTTGTAGAACTGCTTGTTCTGGTGTTTCGCACCTGCTGAAGGGGAGCCGCATGTGCGGACACACAGGTGCAGATGGGGTCCCCGCAAGTGTGGAATTTGACCTGGGTCAGCCAGGCTCGCAAGTGCGGCAAGAGTTCCGCAGATGCGGCCCAGTGACCGCAGGTGCGGCCCCAGCCCTTTTAGTGAGTTTTCGCACCTGCGATGCATTTTCCGCAGGTGCGGGACCGCAAGTGCATTCCAAGAGGGCACAGGTGCGCGATCGCTGGGCAATCAATACCAAATTCGAGGGTTTGTAATTCATATTTTCTAAAAATGATTTGGAGCTCGGGATTAGGCAATTTTGAGTCGGTTTTGAAGATAAGACTCATAGGTAACGATTCCTAATCCTATTTCACTTATATATCATTAATCTATAACAATTTCTTCAATCTAATCAAGGAATTTGGGTGAAAAATTCTGACAATGGGATGAATGTTTTCCAAGTCGAAATCTGAGAATTTAAGGAGATTTTGACATCAGATTTTGATGATTCTTGTTCGAGTGAGTTCGTGAGTGAATGGGTGTTCTGAATTTGTAACTTTCGCTCAATTCTGAGACGTAGTCCCGAGGGAATTTTGTGTTCCTAATTGCACGTATTAGCTTTGAACTAATTAGCTAGCTTGATTTCTTAAAGTGATATTTACATTATGCACTTGAATTGAATAGATTTGGGACATTCGGAGTCGGGTACTCGTGGAAAGAACATGGTTTCGAGTTGAGTAGATCAGTCTAGGTAAGTGGCTTGCCTAACTCTATGTTGGGGACTTCCCTTAGGTTGTTTTGATATTAATTGTTGTGTGGGCGTCGTGTACGTGAGGTGACGAGTACGTACACGGACCATTATTGCAAAAACTTCCATTTTCTCCGAAGATTATAAATTGTTTTCTCCTATTATCTTGTTGTACTGCGTTAAATTGTTCAACTTAGATTATCAAAGCACACTTACCTGTTTAACATTAAATTTCCTATCTGACACTCTGTGTGCCATGTTAGTTAGCTTGTTGCTTTTCCTACCTGCTATTTGATGAACCGTTTCAATTGATGCCTTATATGTCATTCATTCTGCATTGCATATTTAAATTGGGACTACGGACGTATTCTGGGAGATCCCCTTGTACTGCATATTTAAATTGGGGCTACAAATGTATCCTGAGATATCCCCCTATAGTGCATATCTAAATTGGGACTACAGACGTATTCCGAGAGATCCCCCTTTACTGCATATTTATATTGGGACTACGGACGTATTCCGGGAGATCCCCTTGTACTGCATCTTTATATTTGGAACTACGGGACGGTATCCCGGGAGATTCCACTGTGAGATACGTTGTGCTGAGCCGAGGGCTCCCTGTTGTTGTTTTACTTCAGATTATTCATTCTTACTGCTTACCTTAGAATTTGTTTTCCTTCTATAATATTTTAAACTGTTTTACTTATAAATCCAGTAGAGCCTTAACCTGACCTCGTCACTACTTGACCGGGATTAGGCTTGCCACTTACTTGGTACCAATTATGGTGTACTCACGCCCTATACTGCACATGTTTTTCGTGTGCAGATCTAGGTACCAGTACGCAGTTCCGTGGTTATGGGTCGTTGTAGCTGCTTCGAGGAGACCGCAAGGTAATTCTGCCGCGTCCGCAGAATCCTTCGAGTCACCTTCCCTTCCAGTTTAGATAGAGACATATTATTTATTTTCTTTTCATTGTATATATCTATTATGGTATAGAGCTTGTGGCTTAAAAGTAACATTCTGGGTTTTGGTAATTTTGTCTGTACATGCCAAGTGGAAGAACTCGAGGGTGTTCCCCTTTCAGAACAAAAGCCCGAAAGGAAACTTTACATTGGCGTAAAATTGTTAGAAAGATTAACTCCAGAACAAAAAGGTACGTTTGTCAATTATTTAAAGGCTAATGAGGATTCTTTTGCATGGTCCCATTCGGATATGATAGGTATCCCACCAGAAGTGATGACTCACAAATTAAACAAAGATCCATCGTTCGTACCTGTTAAACAAAAGAAACGAAAACAAGAATTTTTCAAAAATCAAGTGATCGATGAAGAAGTTCAAAAGCTTTTAAATATAGGCTCGATACGAGAGGTAAAGTATCCTAACTGGCTAGCTAACACCATAGTAGTACCCAAAAAACTCGGCAAATGGCGGGTATGTGTCGATTATACTGATTTAAATAAAGCATGTCCTAAAGATTCATTTCCCTTGCCACATATGGATCAAATGATCGATGCAACCGCGGGTCATGAATTGTTAAGCTTTTTAGATGCATATTCTGGTTATAACCAAATCAAAATGGACCCCTTGGATGAAGAAAAGACTTCCTTCATTACTAACCGGGGGACCTATTGTTATAATGTTATGCCTTTTGGGTTAAAAAATGCAGGTGCCACTTATCAAAGATTAGTGACAAAAATGTTCCAAGAACATTTGGGCAAAACAATGGAGGTTTACATCGATGATATGCTTGTAAAGTCAATACAAGCGGTAGATCATCTACAACATCTCTCTATCACTTTTGATATTTTACGCAGGTACAATATGAAACTCAACCCAGAAAAATGTGCCTTCGGAGTACAATCTGGTAAATTTTTGGGATTCCTTGTGTCTAACAGAGGAATAGAGGTAAATCCAACACAAATAAAAGCTAGATCCAAGCCAGTTCCAAGAGGGGATCATTAAAAAG